>JABFAK010000996.1:0-17823 GCA_013266265.1 Fusarium sp. NRRL 66182 | reverse complement strand
AGGACCAGGAGTGGACATTTTCCCGAGATTTTTAATACACTAATCATTAAAAAGTAGCAAAATATATACTATATCTATACAGACTTTCCTTAGCTAAATAGCTAGAGGCAAGAAGTCTTCTTCTAATATAAAAAAGACCTAGCTTTTTATAACATAGCCGTATTATAAGTCATACTATATATATGCCTTATTAATTAAAGCTGATTCGGTTTAATCCCTGCCGCTATAGAGGCTCGGAAAAATAATCACTCCTGGTCCTCAAAGAGATGGGGTGATGGAGAAGAGTTGGAGGTGGCTGCAGCTCGTCATGGATTATTTACTCCGATCTCGCCCCGCACGCCAACCATGCTGAGCTTGTGGACAACTACAGCGGCCAGTACATCATCAAGCAAGAGCAGACTCATCACTCCCGAGGGCAAGGTTGCCGAGGCTATCGAGCCTATCTCAGAGAAGGCATTTTTCCGCATTGCCGCCAGGCTCACGCTGGCTGGGGTGAGTCTAGCTTACCTGCGATCAGATAAAAGAGCGGGGTTGAGAAAGCCCCGCATTTTTTGCCGGACGACGTCGGAGGGTGGCTGTGGATGTCTTGACTCTACAGTGACTGGTGCCTCTTTTTTTTTTTTTTTTAATTGAGTCTTGCCCCATGTTCGTGTCCGGCTTCGCTCCGATCCAGAGCCAATGAGTAATTCCTTAATTCCTTAATTCAGAAGAAGAAGAAGAGGGGCCTATAGCGATAATCACAATGACTAAGCAAGATTTTAACGATATTGTCCGGTCGATCCGGGCAATGCTATCGCTAAAAGCAGGTTATCGCTATGTTAGGGATCGTTGTAGACCTGCTTTACTGTACCTATTAGCGTCAGCGCCAGCGCCAGCGCCAACGCCTCCCTCTTCCTCTAACAACATCTTTTTTTTTTCCCCATCATCCTCGATCCCGAGGCGAAGACTGGCATCTTCGGATTCTCTCTCTCTTCACTGAGTGCTTGTGCTCACTCACGCAATTGAGATCTTTCCATTCCCATCCCACCCCGACTTTGCTCCCCTCCGAATCCATCTACTCCGCGATGCTCCGAAATCGCCCTACGAGAAAGGCTATCCGCGCCCTTGGCCAGGCGAGGGCCTGCACGACGCCGCCCACAGCCACTCTTGCGCAGTCAAAGCTGCCCGCGACGCAAAGAACAAAGGCCACTGCTACCAATTCTGCCGCGCCGTAAGTTCCTGGCTGTTTTTCTTGGTTCTTTCCACCTAACAACTATCCGTGTTCCTGGCTCGAAAGGCGCCGAGGCGTGCCCCAATGCTCGCTCCACCAAGTCAATCGATGTTTCATTGTTAATCTCATCTCAATTATGTTGCTGACCTGCTTTACAGTCAGACTCGCTCTGTGCCCAGCCCCGCCTTCAACTTGGAACCCGAATCTCGTCGTCATGTTCAGCCTCTTGTCAATCAATCGAAACCCGAGATGGATGAGTCGTAAGAATCCTCTCTCAAACCACGAGCCCTTGCTCATGTGCTTTCAGGTTCATCGGAAAGACCGGTGGCGAGATCTTTCATGAGATGATGCTCAGGCATGGTGTCAAGCATATTTGTTTGTCTCCCTTCTCCAACCGAACTTGTCTTGGTATGCAGGGCCAAATGAGAACCCACGTGCTAACTAGGCCTAGTCGGCTACCCCGGAGGCGCCATCCTTCCCGTCTTTGACGCCATCTACAACTCGGAACACTTCGATTTTATCTTGCCTCGACACGAACAAGGCGCCGGCCACATGGCACAAGGTAAGACTTGCTTGGTTGAACCAGGTTATATATTAATACATCTCAGGGTACGCACGTGCCTCCGGAAAACCTGGCGTTGTACTCGTTACATCGGGTCCGGGAGCGACCAATGTCATCACACCCATGCAAGATGCTCTCTCAGATGGCACTCCCATCGTGGTCTTCACTGGACAGGTCGTAACAAGTGCGATCGGACTGGACGCGTTTCAAGAGTGCGATACTGTGGGCATTAGCAGGAGTGCGTGCAAGTGGAATTGCATGGTTACAAGCATTGCTGAGCTCCCGCGTCGAATTAACGAGGCTTTCGAGATTGCTACCAGTGGTCGTCCTGGCCCTGTTCTCATCGACCTTCCTAAGGATATCACAGCTGGGATTCTTCGAAAGGCTATACCAACACAAACTTGCCTACCCTCTTTTCCAAGCATCGCCTCTCAGGCTGCCAAACGACTAATGGAGAAGCAGCTTAATGCCTCCCTCAGTCGTGCTGCTGAGCTTATCAAAGTAGCTAAGCAGCCTATCATCTACGCTGGCCAAGGCATCATCCAGTCCAAGGGTGGAACTGAGCTTCTTCGCGAGCTAGCTGATAAGTGTTCTATTCCTGTCACAACAACTCTCCAGGGCCTTGGTGCATTTGATGAGCGTGACGAGAAGTCATTACACATGTTGGGTATGCATGGCATGGCATATGCCAATATGTCCATGCAGGAGGCCGACCTTATTATTGCTCTTGGTGCTCGCTTTGACGACCGTGTTGTCTTGAATACTTCAAAATTTGCTCCTAATGCTAAAGCTGCAGCAGCTGAGAAGCGAGGCGGTATCATCCATTTTGATATATTACCGAAGAACATCAACAAGGTCGTTCAAGCAACCGAGGCTATTGAGGGCGACGTTGCCACTAACCTCAAGATGCTTATGCCCATGCTCACACCTACAAGCATGGAGCAACGAAGCGAATGGTTTAACAAGATATCGGAATGGAAGGCCAAGTGGCCTCTATCCAACTATGAGCACGCCGACTCTCCTGGAGGCAACGGTCTCATTAAACCCCAGTCCCTGATCGAGGAGCTGAGCGATCTCACGTCCAAAATTGACAAGAACACAATCATCTCGACTGGAGTGGGCCAGCATGTGAGTTCCTCATGGGCAACCAACACTAGTACGAACACAACTGACTTGAGGTAGCAAATGTGGGTAGCACAGCACTACTCGTGGAGAGAGCCTCGATCGTTTGTCACAAGCGGTGGATTAGGTACGTGATATCTTTGCAGCACCTTGGCCGTGTCTCTCTGGCCTTTCCTAACCCCAAACCCAACTCTTGCCATGTTTCTTGGTCATTGAAATCTGTAACGACCCTAATTCTGACCCTGGGATGCAGGCACGATGGGCTTTGGCCTTCCAAGTGCGATTGGAATTGCAGTAGCGAGACCAGACGCCCTCGTGATCGACATTGACGGCGATGCGTCGTTTAACATGACGCTAACAGAGCTCTCCACCGCCGCTCAATTCAACATTGGCGTCAAGGTTATTATTCTGAATAATGAGGAGCAAGGCATGGTTACCCAATGGCAGAACTTGTTCTATGAGGACCGCTATGCACACACCCACCAGCGGAATCCGGACTTTATCAAGCTGGCCGACGCAATGGGTGTGCAGGCGAGGAAGGTCTCCAAGCCAGAGGACGTTCGGGCTAGCCTCGAGTGGCTCATCAACACAGACGGACCAGCTGTTCTCGAGGTTATTACCGACAAGAAGGTGCCTGTCCTGCCCATGGTACCATCAGGTGCTGGCCTCCACGAGTTCTTGGTTTATGATAGAGGTGAGCTATAGTTCCTAGGACTGCAACACGATGATACAGCTATTTGCTAACAGCGGTTGGTTGCAGAAAAGGACAAGGCCCGGCGACAGCTCATGCGCGAGCGAACCAGCGGTCTTCACGGTTCTTAGCCAGGAGTCCGGGAGGAAGTAAAGCTGTTGGGTGAAATTGTCAGAGATGTATAAGGCATATGGGTATTGTGATGTCGCGTTGATTCTACGACTATGGATAGCATTGCGCCACCCTACATACGTCTTCTTTCCCCCCCTCACAAGGGCCTAGATAGCTGGAATTATGGTGGGTAATGCTAATTTAACTATCCCTTATTGAGGGTAACTATCCGGGTGTGTATGGTAGTGATAGTCCTTGTCGAATGTCTCAAGCAGCTTCTGGTTTTGAAAATGAGTCGTTGGCTCCCAAGTGGTAGTGCTATCAGACCACAGTACGAGGCAATCGTCACTCTCAGCCCGAGCCCGTACACGTTCTACTGGGGGAGCAGCTGTCATCTTCTGTGCTCATATCAGACTTGACTAGATCGCCAAAGTTATCTTGGTGTGGATAGTGGATGTTACTTGATGATCGCTGAGGTCCTGCAGTCGGTTGGTCTTCTTCTCGTGGGAGCATCACAGGCGACTCGGTCTTCTTGCGCCCCCTCCGCTCACGATAGTGAACCTGTAGGCTGGCTGCCTTGCGATGGCTGTCCAGGAAAGGTGCCGCTGAACGGATCCTGTTTGAAGATGGTCTTTCCGTGCTGAAAGAAGCAGCATGCACGTCGTCCTCGAACTGGTGTGATCATCTCTCCCTCTCCACACCGGCCCAATGTCGCAGAGCCGCATAGTCACGTCACGACCAGCAGCACAACAGCTCGCGATGCAGTGCCCACGTCGAATAGCTGCACCTCGACCTGGCATGGCACATGACGTCCGAGACGGCTCAGCGGGGGCGATCCCCCACAAGAGGGTTGGTGCGGTAGGAGACGGCTTTAGCAGTAGGTTTTGGCTATTGCGGTAGGTAGGTATGTTTTGCATGTGCTTTGACGGGGCGGATGGGGATTGCCCTGCCTCGTGATTCTATTGTGACGATGTAGTATAGGTCGCAATGGTCATGGTTATACATAGCTAGGTAGCTATGGGGGTCGTGGGATTACAGCTCCTGCTCTGCTGTGATCTCGATGGATGGATGCATTCATCGTCTACAGTATTCAGCAAGTACAGTAGTTCAGGTTATGAGACCCCCTGTACCAAGCAAGCCAAGCTTTGGTGTTGGAGCTGATGCACTCTTGTACCACACGATATGCATATTCACATACACACACTCACCTCATCCCGTCCCGCACCAGCCTTGCGCGGGTACATGCTGTAGATAGGTAGGTCCCTTATTAGTCAAAACCCTTGGTCATCCCCACACTTGGCGACTGTATTTTCCTGCCAAAGAAAAAACGGCATTCGTCTCAGCAGCGACAATCATCCGCTCGCTCAAGGCCAATCAATCAACCGCCCCTCCACTCCGAAGCCGTCAGTCAGCATTGAATTTTGTAATTTGCAACGCTCATCCGGGAAAAAAACAACACAGCACCACCGAGCTTTGCCTCATCAGCACCACGGCTCTAGCCCACATGGCGAAATAGCGCCCTCAGTTGAACTGAAACCAGAAATCACAAACAGTTCGGTCACATGCCTCGTCTCTCGGCCGCTTGATGCACACTCCCCCCCCTCTCTTTTTGGCCAACCGATGGGTTCCTTGATGGCGTAAAAGTACCGGTACAAGCTGCTAGACAGTAGCTAGAGTGGATCTCATCGCAAGGCTCGTCCCGAACCCTTTCCCTCTCGAGACCAGGACCGTTGGATCACCAGGCCCCGCCGTCTACGGGAACTAATTCTCTTTTGGTGGGTACCTAAGCAGTTATTTTATACCTCCAGATATAAAGACCAACATAGAGACCAACACAAAGACCAACGCAAAGACCAACGCAAAGACCAGAAAACGCCGCCACAGGTGTCGCATATAAAAGGGATCCGCGTTCAACCAATTCATACAACGTCCCTGACTGCCGCCCCCCCAACAACACATATCTATCTGCAGCCTCCAGGAATTCTTTATCACTGACCGACCCCCCCTATACACCTTTCCACGCGTATCATACGAAACCAAGACAAATGTCATGATCAGCCCTGTACATTCCAAGGGTATATATATCCATACACTTGCATACACTGCTTCCTCTCAAGTGCGATTAAAAAGAAGAACAGGGTATATCGAAACTCGCTACTACTCGCGCCAACAATACCGTGACTGTCAAAACTACCAAATGCACCAACGAAAACAAACCAAAGAGCCCCTTGATCATCCTAGGACTGGCCTAGTTCTGTGTTACACCAGACTGGAGCTGATGTTTTCCAATCGACACAATAGCAAACAACCACCCTTCCTCGCCGATAGAAATAGCATAACCGCATAACCGTTTTTTTTAACGAATAATCCCAACTAAAGAAATGCAAAGGCAAAGAGACGAAAAGACATCGCCAAAACACCGAGTGATGGGTTCAGCCCCAAGCGGAATGCGCAATAGTGCTCCCGGTGAGACGACTTCGCTCACCGCCGTGCATGCCTGGCGTATATGTCACCGCTCTCGATGGTTGGTGCGTACCACCTCTTGACCCATCATTAGAGTGTTCACTCGTCACCAGTTTCATCATCTCCTCTGGCAAGTCCGCACCCTCATCGTTCCACCAATAATGCAGCACGTCGCTCTGCCACCGATCGAGGTCGCGAATCTTGAGCCCCCTACTTTTGGTAAAAGTGGTGTGAAGAAGCAGTACGTTTACTGGCGATAAGCGAAGCTGATGTAGGAGCCATCGATTGATAAAATCTCCTTTCCCACCTTGTCCATGATCCAACATGAGCCGATCAATAGAATATTCTTTAGACGCAAGCTGCATGCGGCTGGGCTTTGCCGGATCGGTTCTCGGTAACGCGGCTGCTGCCTTGAGCGCCCCGCGAGGTGTTAGGGGGCTTCCTTTGGTCATGACATGTTCAGGCTGGCTTAGAATCACAGGGAATGTGGGATGAGCAAGATTCGACCGGCTGCGTAGGATTGCAGAGGTGTGATCGAGTTCTATGTCTTCATACCCATTCTCGGGATATAAGAGAAAAGAAACTCGTGAAGACAGATGCTTCTGCATGACCCCTTTCTCCTCACACAGCTTCCGGAGACTTGCCACTTGTTTCTCCAAGCCGATGACACTGTTCCGCATTTGCTCCTCCTCCAATGGGAACTCGTCGAGGAACTCGTTCTCAGCCTCGTTCAGCTCCATCCCAGCTGCCGTCTTCATCTTCAACTCGCCCTCGTGCTGTTCCTTGAGAAAAAGCAGTTCATCAAGCTCCTCCTTGGCGTTCTCGAGGTCACCGACCGATGCCATTAGATCTACGTATAACGGATGCAAATCTTTGGGGGGACCGTCGGCGGAGATGCCCATCAGATCCTCTGGCATGTTCATGATGCTACTTTGCTGTTCATATATTGAGCCGTCCTCAGAGGGCCTTCGAAGAGGCATGGTCTGGCCTACCGCGAGCAAGCTAAAGAAGCGAATTTCCAACTTGTTCAACGTTTCTTCTTCCTCGTCGAGAGTGACCTCGAGGTCTTCATAATCATTCTCAGAGGCTTGGTACTCAGTTCTCAGACGCTGCAGATCTGCCAAACGCCTCTCCAACGCGCCAGACGTTGCTCCTACCCGTCCCTGTTGGGCGATAAGCATAGGCCGGACAACGCCCATGAAGGCATTGTCTGCGTCATCCCTTTCCCGGCGCAAGTCTCTTAACCTCTTTCTTTTCTTTGCCATCTGGCTCTTAATGTCGTTCAGTTTCACTCGCTGATCTTTGAGTTTGGCCCAGAGGAGCTCCAGAGTGTCCTCAGAGGGAGCAGATCCCCTGGACGCGTGGCTTTTGTCACCGCCTAAAGCTTCCATGAAAGGGTTGAGACTGGCATCTGTGCCGGGCCGATCTTTTGGTGCGCGATCTCGTTCATACTGAGATATCCACGTGGTTATACGGTTCGTCATTGATGTCTTGCGATTCCTTTCTTGGAAATTTAAATTGGACGTAGTTGGATACAAGGGAGGAAACTGGTGTGAGCTTCTGAGGGCGAGAGAATCCTCATCAGAGATAGAGTCAGAGATAGATCCTAGATCATCATCCAATCGCGGTATGGTAGCGGTCGAGGAACGGGATGTAGAATCCAAACCCACGAGCTCGGCCTGTGTTGGTATTTCCAGGCCTCGGGGGGTCTCTGGACTACTCCTGCTATTCGACGGTTGTGTGTTGGGTGGTGGTCTGAGGCCTATGAATCCTTGTGGCGCTATCAAATTAGGGCTCTGAGACCGTGTCGATGCATGGCTAAACGTTTCGAGTCCAGAGCCAACTACCATCTGAGGAGGTGGTGCTGGTGGTGGAATTTCTTGTGGTAGTTCCTGTTGAGGCGGAACAGTGTTTTGTTGATAGCTGAGCGGCGGACGCAAGTTCGGCAAAGATACTGGACGGAAGGGAATCTCTTGAGGTTGAGATGGATACGGAGGTGGCGGCGGAGGCGGGCGCAATCCTGAAATGGGCGGATTTGACGGATATAAAAATGAGTGCGATACAACCCTCGGAGGTCGAAGATGAGGTGGTGGCGGCGGTGGAAGACCTAGCATCGCCATGTCGGGTTTGCCAGTGATGCTGGGCTGGGTTGATGGAGCTTGGTAGAAAGAGAAGACAGTGTCATCGTGGTCTGTGGCTTCAGACATGGGCGCGCTTCTCGAGCGAAAAGAAGGCTGCAGAGTATGGAGGGCAAGGTAACGAGCCCCGCCCTCAACCTGGTCTTGAGTATGGGGATAGACATGAGCCCCGGGCACAGGAAGGGGCGAGGTTTGAGGATGAGGATGAGGATGAGGCAGACGATGATGGGGATTCTGGTGAGTTCGGGCGTAGCTCGAGTGGTTGTCGTGCACGGCAGCATCCATCGACGTACGTAAGATCAACAGCGCTAGGGAAAGGAGACGGACTCATGGGAACTGAAAACGGCTTGTCCATTTCTCTAATGGTAATGGCCTCACGAGACGATCAATACCGAGTCGACAGTTGCGGCTCTGCGTGTTTGCGGAGAGGACAGCAGGATACAACACATGGACATGGACATGGACGAAGGGAGAAGAAAAGGGAGATGACGGGGAAATGACTGTTCAGGGATTTGCTTTTTTCCCTTTTGGTGAGGTGAGAAGCTGATTGCACGTTGTTGGACAACAACAAGGTTCAGGTGTCCAGGGGAATGATTCCGGCGTCTAGGGGGGCAGCGGCCGCTAAATGTTAGCGAATGTTAGCGCATTAGTTTCGCCTCGTGGAATGCATGCTGGAGTGCTTGTCGATTATCGATTGGTGAGATGACGGAATGACTCGAATGCTCTGTTATCTCACCGTCTGTATTGACCAAATAAGAACGTGACACAGAGCGTGGGAGGGGAAATAAGACAAGTCTCCTCAAGTGAGCTGCGACGTTAACCAGTAGAAGCGCCTCTATCGGATAACGAGGACACTAGGGGCTGCATTAGAGGGCGCGGGCGGGCAGGGCCTGGCGTGTTTACCAAGGTAGGTAGGTAGGTACCTGTTAATTAGTTGGTTATGTACTAGGCCCGGGAGTTCTTGTAACTTACTTGGTTGGTGCTGTTTGATACCAAAACTGCCCGGGCCCGACTTTGTCGCTCTCCTACCTACCTACCTAGGTATGCTATACTCTACGATCCAGTTATTTAACATCAATATCCACGGGCCACTCTCAACCGGTCAGTCGAGAGGTCCGAAGCCCTACCTAGGTAGGTAGGTACCTACCTATGATAGGTAGTAGCCAGTCAACTGGAGAGCACTGTGTAGCGTCGTCAGTGGATGTTTATACATACACTGTGCCGTCTCCAACCACTTACATGGAACCTTCCCTCTCAGACTAGAGCCTCGTTGTAACTCTACCTCGACACCAACAACTACATCCTGCAGTCATTCCCGATGGACGCCTTCTAAAATCGCTCACTCCCCTCCCACTCGTGGGTTGGTCCAATACGCTCTCGGCTCTTTGCATATTGCCCATGTCTTTTCCTTTTGCACTTTGTATTCAGAGGGGCGTGCCTCTCTGGGTCGGTGCCTATTCAACATGAGCTATCCATATCGCTCACTGCTCTCTTCTCTTCGCGTCTCGAGCTGGGGTTATCCAAGACCGAGCTGCCTCTGCCTCTTCCGCTCCTCTTTCTCAACCTTCTTCTGGCGCAGTGAAGGGTTAGTTAAGCGTCTCATCATGCGAGTTTGCATGTCGACTCCTCCGAGAACCCCTCCATGAGTCCACCTCCTCCACTTGTTGCATCCATCCCCACTCGACTCTCGTTCTGTTACTCGCTGGTTGATGCGCGACATTAGAGAGATGCCGGATTGCATTGGCAGAAGCGACTGATAAGCTGTGCTTGCCGCTCAGTTGTTGTCCACCCTTTTAGCCCTCCGATTCTGCCTCTTGTTTCTGTCTGTTTCCGTTGCGTCTTTCAAGGCTGACGGGACTTGGAGACTGGTTGCTGTAACTCAAGTCTGTTAACATCAGGCTGAACTCGATTTGCTCGAGGCGGTGCTACTGCGTACGACTCCTGCAGCCAAGCTATCGCTCCTGCAGTTCTCATTGTCAGCCTTTCTCTATTGTGGTGCGGGCAGATGCCGATGTTTCTGTTGTACCACCGTCTCAACCAACCCGTCTTCAACGACTCCCAGTTTACCAACGAGACCACCTCGACAAGCGCACGAGATACCCCTTCACCATATTTTATGCACCTCTCAAGCGAGAATCCCAGTTCTTGCGGCCAAATCTGACTTACTGCCCCGACGTAAAGACACCACAAGTACCAAATCATTAGGAGACACCGCCCGACCTGATTCGGATACAGAAAAGACAGTACAGCACCCAAACAAAGACAGAACAACCTTTCCGCCAAGTACTGTTATCTACAAAATCCAAATCAGTTCCGATCTTCGCCAACGCAACCCAAGAGTCAGAACGGGACTTTGGATTTCTATCCTTGTGCAACCAGCCTGCAGCTCACTTATCCAGCTTGCACCTACTGTGAAGCCGAGCCTCATTGCTTGCTTGCTTGTTAGCTAGCTTGTCGGCCTTTCTGCTGCTCTCTAACTCGCCCATTTCTACAAAAGCCCCCAACACACCATCCTCCAACCGTCACTACTTTTGCACTTGAGCTTTCAACAGCCTTGACCTTCCGACGCCAGTCAAGTCTCGACCTTCCAGGTGTCAAAACTCGGCCTGGATATCAACTACTGCCCGTTTTCTGCACTACGCAGAAAGGTATCCCTTGTTGATCTTGCTTTCTGCCCCAAGTTTTGCCTACTCTCTTGATTATTCTATCTCCAGACTTGGTTTACTTTCTTGGGCGTTGCGCCAACTCCACGTTTACGCTACCTACGTTTCCATTTCACCTCGCCTCTCCTCAAATCGCTCGATCGAGTCACGGAATTCGGATACGTTACTTGTATGCGCAAAATGCCACCATGTACCAAACGAGTAGAACAGGATGGAGCGAATGGTCTGACTGGATCTGGAATGATCAATATGGGCAGCACTATCGCCAACGATTAGATGCTTCCGGTTCGTATTGCCTTCATTTCTTGCCAATAAAGCTAACATTGAACATACAGGCAACACCCAGATACAATGGCAGGTCGAATATGAATCTACTCAAAACAATCAGATCCCTCGGACCCCCGTGGATCAGATGACCCAGCAATTTCAGGCAGTTAATCTCCAAAGCCCTGAATATACCGTTGGGGACGAACAGAATTGTAAGTCTTGTCTCAAGCCGCATTATTAATCATTCTCACCTGCCCTATACTAACCGCTTAATCTAACATGGAGCTTCTGCTAACATATTCCATGGTGTAGATGACGAATACTCTGTTACAGGCGGCTCTTCGTCGAGAAGCAAATCCAAATCATCATCAAAGCATAGCAGGTCATCAAAATCGAAATCTTCAAAGTCCAGACCCTCAAAATCCTCTGGTGGAAAGGGTAAAGGTCCCGCTCAGGAGGACATTGGGGAGGACGATGAACAAGATGACGATGGCCAAGCTTACCACCACGAGGCAGCAGCCGGCGTGGGTAACCAAACATGTGAGGGCCTAGTGCAGTTTACCAAGTATCTGATTGATTACTGACACTATAAAGATTACGACCCGACTACAGGCCAGTATTACCAGCACCAACAGAATGCACAAGGTATGCATGCGAAGAGTTCAAGCTGAATCTCTAGAACAATACTGACATGACAATAGCAGACCCTTCTCTCAATCAACATTATGTGGATGGTTCGGCAGAACAAGAAGATACAGAACTTCAGGCTGCCATTGAGCAAAGTAGACAATACGCCTACGATCCGTATCGCAGGGGCGAGCCCTCGTCTGCTTATGTCCCCTCATCCGCCTATGATGCATACGGTGCGTTACCTCATATGAGACGCTGAACCAGGCTGACGGTGCTAACGTTGGTAATATAGAGGATGAAGAAGATCAAAGTGTATCGGCGTCTATAGGTAACTCTGAGCGTATTGTGGGCACTGCTGGTGAGGCAGAAACCTTGGATCCACGTATGGCAGTCTATTCGATACAACCGATAAATCGCGAGTTAACATAATTCTAGGGTATCGAGTCGCCCACTCGCAAAGCTTTCAGCCCGGTGAGGTGTGTAGATCTAGTAGTCATGTCTCTCAACTCTGCTGACATCTCAAAAGGTTTTCAAAGTCTTGTGGCCAGAACCGGCAGGGGGAGGCGGAGGAGCAGCCAGTATCGCAGAGGAAACAATATTGCGCGACCGATACGGCGGTCGAATCTACGTTCACTTCCGTCGTTTTATCGTCATCGCAAACGACCTCGGGCATTCAACCTGCATGTAAGTATCAAAGTGAACAGGCCCTCTATTGGATGTCAAGCTAACCAGGTAGACCCATCGCCACGTACGGCCGGAAAGGCTGTAAAAAGGCTGGTATCAAGGCTGAGCAGCACGGCATCGTCTACGAAAGTAACAGAAAGCCAGTTAGCCTACCAGGTGAGCCCAAGCTTGGTTATCCTCCAATCCGGCTGCACATCCACGAGCAAGGTGAAAGGATTTCGCAAGAGTCCCGAGTCAACTACTCGAAGCTCACGACTGTGGAGCATAACGTCAAGGTGCTCTTCATTGGCCGGGTAGTGGGCGCAGACTGGGACATCGTCACAGAAGCTGTAAATACAAGCTGGGCCAACAAGACGCACAAGAAGAAGCACCGCAGGTGATGGCCTGCGGATAGGCTTAAAAATTCACGTTCTCTGGTTCCTGCGCAAGCGGGTCCCGACCTTGGGGTGTCTTCAATGACACTCGCATATATACGTTCCTCAGGAGCTGCCACTCTCTGACAAGCCCCTGTGAAACTTGTCTCGGCAGTTTTGCGACCTCGAGACAGCTGCGGGATGGCTTTACAGTTTACTATTCGGATGTGCTACCTGGATCGGCCAGGGAGTCTTCTGATGAGGAAACTCGAAGCCCTCTTGCGGGCAGGTGGGCGCATGATACATAACCGTGCGTCTACACATAACGGCTGATCTTTTTCTTCTTCTCTCTTTTTCTTCTTTGTTTCTTGACATGATTGGGCTGGACTCTTGCATACTTTATCGGAATCTTGTTCCAACTGTCGAAGCAATGTTTCTTTGGTGGTCAATTGTGTTGGATAAGGTCATCTTTCTTAGGATATGGCAGCATTTCAGGTGGAACAGTACGCAACTATTGACGGATGTTGGCAAACATAGTCTCGGCATATGATGAACTCGGAATCTTTACTATTCTTAATTTCTTCTACCATGACTGGGTTGCGTTTCTCCATTCGCAGGAGATTGGCGTGTCAATATGATAAAGGTCACAGATTGAGAGATCTACTATGCAGCTGCTGTGTTGTTGTTGTTGTTGTTGTTAAGAAGAGTTTTGTAAAGGTGCGGGTTGCCGAGATGGACCCACCTACAGGCATCGTGCCTCGGCATCTTGTTCCCCGCAACAACCGATCATGATGCGTCCCGGTTGTAATTTACCCCAGGTCAGTTAAACCTCCGAGGCCAGAGCGCCACGAATATATGAAATTCAAGGGGACTTGTCAAGTATATAAGTCAACTCTTGCTCCTTTATATTTCTTAAAAACCAAGTCCTCGACGTAGTGGTGCAATCATAGCTCGAGTTCAGCAACGCCCGCTGTCCGCCCCCTTTTAAGTCCCTAGGTTCCTGTCTCAACGTCATTAATCTTCTACATTCCACCATCCATCTATCCATCCTCCTCGACAGAATCACAAACAAGATCATCATGGCTGAAGCTCAGTTGGACGACTTTCCCTCGCTCTTCTCCCTCAAGGGCAAGGTCGCCGTCATTACCGGCGGCTCTCGTGGTCTCGGTCTTCACGCAGCCTCAGCGTATGTTGTTCATATCCAATGATGGTGCAAACACCGACTGACATTGTATTCAGGTTCCTTCAAGCAGGTGCATCCAAGGTCTTCATCTCATCCCGCAAGGCTGCCGCCTGCGAAGAAGCGTGCAAGGTCCTCAATGCGCTTCCTAACCGCTCTCCTGGTGCCATCGCCATCTCTGTGCCGGCAGACTCATCCAAGGTCGAGGGCGTAGAGAGTCTCCTCGAGCAGGTCAAGAAGCACACAGATCGCGTGGACATTCTATTCGCCAATGCGGGCGCCACCTGGGGCGAGGCTTTTGACACACACCCTGACTCGGCGTTTGCAAAGGTCATGGACCTCAACGTCAGAGCTGTCTTCAACACAATCCGCCTATTCACGCCCCTTCTGGAGAAGAGCGCTTCTTTAAAGGATCCTAGCCGTGTCATCATCACCGCCAGCGTTGCTGCACTGGGCGTCGGGACGACTGGTCAGCAGGGCACCTACGGCTACTCTGCCAGCAAGGCGGCGGTGTTGCATCTGGGACGCAACCTAGCTATTGAGCTGGGGCCCAGGCATATCACCGTCAACTCCATCTGCCCGGGCTTCTTCCCGACAAAGATGGCCAACGGGCTGTTGTCCATGTCGGGCGGTGCTGAGGAGATTGCAAACAAAAACCCCATGCGTAGGCTGGGCTTGCCTGAGGATATTGCCGGTGTGGTGGTGTATCTAGCTAGTCGTGCTGGATCCCACGTCAACGGCGAGGGCATCGTTATTGATGGCGGTGCCATGTGGCAGAGGGGAGAGCTAAGGGTAGAGCCCAAGGCGAACCTATAGGAGATGGAACCAAAGTGTATTGATTTCCTGGGTGCAGTTCTCACAATAGAAGCTAGACATTTGATTTATGATCTCTTTACTCTTTTTGGACGCTTATGCTTTACGCGAACATTGTCAACCGCCCGTTCCTAGTGGCTTGCGAGCCAGCCAAGTACTCGCCTTGTATGTACTCTGCAGCAGACTGTCAGGATCATGGATGTACGGGGCATCAACACCAGTCTGATGCCACTCGACGACAAACCCCAATTTCTCTAAAAGGGCAATGACCTCATCGTCAGCGAGCTCAAAGCTCCCTGGATCCGCAATACCCGACGAGCCCTTTGGATCATGCTCTGCATCGCCATCCTGTCCATGATTCCCAGGAGCATTGTTCTCAAAGTGCCATAGTAACGGCCCCACGTTGATAAGAACGCCTCCAGGTCGAAGGCAATGCCGGATGACCTCGAGATATCGGATCAGGTTGGGCGCCGTATCAAGAAAGAAGACACTTGCCACAGCGTCGTACTGCGCTTCGTGGTCTTCGTCTGAGTAGAGGCACAGAAAGTCGGCGGCGCACATGGACATTTCTCCCGTGTTGGGCGTGGCAGCCAGTACGGAAGCGGGATGAATGTCTGGGACGCGATAGCTCCGGAGGTGGTTCGCTCGGGTGAGATGGTTGGAGAAGCTGTGAACCCAGGGGTAAATAGTATGTTGCTCGGCTGCTGGGCAGCAATTAAGGATGTAGGATGAGGCGAGGAGCTGATGATAGGATATTTCGTTGCCCTCGGCTGTGTATCCCTCCGCAACCAAATCAAACACCAAGCGTCCTAGGCCCGCACCAGGTACCAGGACCTTCAAGGGAGATTCATCAAGAGCCTTTTCCTTCTCTGCCGCCAAAGCCTTCATGATAGGACCGTAGCTAGCCTCCCTCTCTGCAGCTCCAGCCGCAGTCCAGTCCCGGTAGAATTGGCGAATCGTGCTCCTCGCCTTATCAACATCAGAATGTTTGGCAACTCCGGTCCATTCCTGAGGCATTGTCGGCTCCTTGCCCTCTGGGTCGGTCGTCATCATGCGGAACGATTGGAGGCCAAAGCGGGCGATGGTGCGAGCCAACTCTGCATTCTCATCAATGGCGTTGTCAGTCCTCTCGAGTGTGTCGAGAAAGTTGAAAGGGGGTGCAGCCAGGAGTTTCCATTGCTCCTGGGGAAGAGCGTAGAAGGCCTGACGGCGGAGGTGAGTGACGTTGAAGTGGGAGACTTTGGCGTATTGGCTATGGATATCTCAGCACAACCTACACACCAGAGAAGGGTAAGATGGACGCATTCAAAGAGACCGCCGGTTCTCTATATCAGCTTGTAAGATTTGCAGCCCAGATGAGCTTGAGTGACTCGTCCTTTGACCTGACTCACAAGAATGAATCCAGAGCACTGAATATGACGCGGACCTCTTCAGGATCCTCGATATTATCCTCTACACCACCCCAAGTGCTATCGTCTGGGACTACCTCGATGTGGTGGCCATCCTCGGGTTCAGCCATGGCAGTTGGCGTAGAGAGTTAGTTATGAAAGTGTTGGGTGCAAGTAAGAGTCATGGCGGGGTAGAGGGAATAAAAAGGGAGAAAGAAAGGCCACAGAGGCGAAATAGTATGATGAAGAGCGTTCAGCTTCACGAATTGATGGAAGAAATTACCCGAGTAGTGACGGGATTAGAAGGAAAGCAGCAGACAAAATTAGAGTGCGCTCACTTTCTACAAGATGATGGTGATTGTTGGACGCGGCGTGGGGTTGGGGAGATCATGTGATGCGTATTTCACCTCTGGATTTCAGTGCGAATCTATGGATGGGGCTTGATAGTAACAACGCCTGAGAATAGATAAAGCAGCTTATTACCCAAAAGACAAAAAGCTACTGAACACTCACTATTTCATTGTAAGTAAAGACTGAGTCATGTGGTAAGGAGGGTGCTCCCCAGCAGTTAATGCAGTTGCGTCAGACATTAAATAAAAGAAGCAAACAGCATCCCACGTCAACCTCGCTCAACCTACACGGCTCAATTGTACTCAAGGGAACCTCAACACTTGTTCTTTTCCACTCTTGAGCTTCACTCACCCGCATCATCATGGCCACGGAAGCAGTCGAGCTCTCCGTACCCCTCCCCCGCTCTCTGGACACTCGCATCTACCTCCGCCTATCCACAAAAGCAAAGTCGATCGTTCTGTTCCTGACAACAGCGTCACAAGACGAGCTCGCCACTCCTGCATCCCTAGGTTCCTTTGTCTATGCGCTGCCAAACGTGAGTACGGCCCGTTTGCCTGCACTGGTGATACTCTGCTAATACATACTGTAGAGACTTGACCAGGCACAGCCGCTATCCACGACCCTCTACTCTTCTGAGTCCTCGGTGGAGTTTACGGCACGCTTGGCCAAGCTTCTGGCTCGGAGGTCACAACTTCCAGTATATGTGACTAATTCGATGAGCTTTGCCAATGCCGGCATGGGCGGCACGGTGGAGGAGGAGATGGAGGCTTTCAAGACGATTGTTCAGGTCGTCTTGGAGAGGCTGCAGCAGCCTGGTAATAAGTCAAATGCGGCCTGAAGTGATATTATCTAGTCCTCAGCTTCTGAAGATTCACGGATGATGGCATTGGAGAGCTTGTTCTATTCATCGACTTTGACCTGTGTCGATACCAGATGATACCGGGCATATATCCAAAAGCAGCTCTCACCAATAGGTACACGGCTGCTCAGAGGTTTGGCGCCACGATCCCTCGTGCCATATGGTAACAGACCTGTCAAGGCAACATGGTAGAATTACGGCATGGACGACGCACGATCCCGGACGATTCCGCCGTAGCACACGCAGACGGGCGGCTTGAGACAAATGTTTGTCACCTGGCGGGAATACGTGTGTGATACCAAAAGCCCGCTGTATTGTCGGCTATAGGGGGGGGGGGG
>JABFAK010000992.1:0-32982 GCA_013266265.1 Fusarium sp. NRRL 66182 | reverse complement strand
ATATAAAACTGGAAGATACTATATAAATCTACTAGCAGAATAATTAATAAGTATAATTCAGTTTAATAACCCCCTTCTACTATCAGCCAATCTCGTGTTTCTTCCCCTCCCTCGCTCCATAACTCTACTCTGCTTTACCTTTCGAGTCAATCAGTCGGCTCAAAGACCATTTACGTGTCGTTTTGCGTCTGATGATTACCATTATCGAAATGCTTCTCTGAATGTAAACATCGGCGCGTCTCGTCACCAAGTTCGCTGCCTTTCGTTCCCTGCAACTCCAGCCTCCATTCGTATCCTCTGGCTACTCCTCTTCTCAATTGACATGGCTCTCAACATCTTTTACGGCAGACAACGCCGCTTCAACTCGCGTCGCTTGACTTATCTACTGGTTCTCGTTGTTTTCGCCTGCACCATCTTTACTATTCTGCCCACGACTGGCACCCCCGCTGCTGTTCTCGACGACGCTACAAAGAAAGATGTCTCCAGAAAGATCAAGGGCTCTGTATCCGGCCTCCGCAATTCTCTCACCAAAGGTGTATCAGGGTTGAATCCATTCCGCGGACCTGCGCATGCACCCCCAGCTCGAGCACAGGATTCATATCAGGGTACGTCTTGGTGGGCTGACTGGAAGTGGCTGTCTGTACCATTCTCCAGCTCCGTGACTCTTGATGAGGACAGAGCTATTCTCCCCCCACTCCATGACCGTCCATTCATTTATTGTTACTACGATGCTACGCTCAAGAAGTCGAGAGAAGAAAAAGATGCCGAGAGCGATCTGCTTCTGACCTGGCGGCGCGCTTGGTGGGCGCAAGGCTTCCGCCCAACCATCCTGGGTGCTTCCGAAGCGACGGGAAACCCAAAGTATCAAGAGCTACAGAGACTTGAGATACAGCCAGAACTAAAGACTGACCTAATGAGATGGCTGGCCTGGGAATCCATGGGCACCGGCCTCTTGGCGGATTCCACTCTGTTCCCCGTTGCGCACACTGAAGATCCTCTCTTGACTTTCCTAAGGAGGGGGGAGTATCCTGCCATGACCAGATGGAAGGGTCTTGAGAGTGCGCTCATCGTAGGGAATAAGGACGACGTTGGCAAAACTATCCGAAAGCTGATGGACTCTCCAACATTGACAACTACCAAGAGCGTCATTGATGGGTCTGCAAAGAATGATTTCACGGTCGATAAAGCACAGAACGCATTGGTGAACTACAGCCCGGAGATAATCAAGAAGCAATACCCCAAGGTTCATGACAGCCTTGCCAATGGACGGGCCAGGGGCCTGGGATCGCTTAATAGACTGATCAACGCCCATCTACACGCTGTCTGGCAGAGTAGCTTCCCCGATGGCATTGAGGTTCTCAAGCCATTCCCTGAACACACCACCGAGATGGTAGCCCCGGCTCTTAAGCTTGCCAATTCATTAGCTTTCTGTCCTGACAACCCTATCCCTTCGTCGTGCCCTCCTGGTGTTTCAAGCTGTAGTCACTGTGCTGCTGGCACGACGAGCATCAAGGTTACCACACCGGATCAGTATCATAATTCGAGCGGTACATTTGCCATCGGAACGGTACCTCACCCATGGACTCTCGCGACTTTGACCAATCTCAAAGAGAGGATTGATATTGCGTGGATCCGTAAGGAGGCCCCTCGCGATCCCTGGCTTGAAACCATTACCAAAGGGTTACTGAGCCAAAAGATGTCGAGTAATACACGTATTATGCACTTCAAGCAGGCGGTGGCGGATGAACACGCCCCTACTCATGCGCTTTGGCTGACAGCTGAAGCCGATGTTCCTCCAGACCTCGAATGGCACTTTGGGTTCCGCATCCCCAAAGGCCTGGGAGAAGCGTACATGGCTGGGGGGAACAAGCCAGTTGAGAAGTCAAAGGCCGACAAGCCGACGAAAGAAGAGCGCTCAGGGAAATCGAAAACAGAAACGAGACCGGAAAGGCCACAGCCCAAGCCCGAGGAGAAACAACTGACCCCTCAAGAAAAGCAGAGCAAGGAACGCGCCCTCTTGGAACGCGCAAAGAAGATTGTGGCTTTCAGGAAGAAGACGGTTGACACAAAACTACGCGCATCTCTCGAGGCATGGAATCTGGCCGATACGGAGGCATGGAAATTTGCACGTGCCTTTCTCGCACGCCGTAGCATGGAACGAATCGAATGGGAAAAGCAAGAGGCCAAGTACAGCGGCGGTGCGGGCTCGGAGAAGGGTCGCAGTGCTTGGAGTCGCTGGAGGGACGTGAAAGAAAGGATGTAGGCGTCTTATTGTGCAACAGGGGCGGGACGTCTTTTATTCTCAACGACATGATGGATTGGTACGGATAATTTGGTGTTTGGACGTATACACTCATGAAGCTCATGATGATGGAATCGTGGTGTCTATGGGGAACTTTTTGGCGAATAGGTTTGGCTGCGTTCCCTTTCGTAGAGACGCAGACACTTTGGCGTATTGGTAGATCAAAGGAGTCTCACTTTCAAGTTCAATCAACGAATCTTTGATTATCACCAAACCCCGACTTCAAAGGTCAACTAGAGAAGAAAATTTAAGTGTCAGCTCTTCCCAAATAGGTTCTTCAACAGCGGCAACATGGTTCAGTCGCCACCATCGAAGCTCCTATCCTCTAAGCGCGGACAGTATCACCGCCCATCTCACCGCTCAGCTCACGAGACGTCGGGCCGCGATGGTCCAATGCAGCGGCCTTTCCGAGCGACCCATTAGTAGCCTTGGAAGTAGGCGCACCATTGCCATTCTGGGCATGGGCATTGTTCGTGTAGGAGCGGAGAGCGAGACGAGCTGATTCGAGGACCTTTTCAGCCTGAACAACGGCATCGCGAAGGGCTTTGGCTGTGGGATCAGCGGAGCGGGCAATATGTTCGGCGCGGAGCTGAATGATGTGGCCATTGAGCCAGATACCGTCGAGCTGGGCCTGGGTCATGTCGCGCGCTCCGGAAATGCGGCCGCGGCAGGCGGATGTTCCACAGAGGCAGTCGAACGGCTGGGCCATGTCCCATTCAGTAGATGGATAAAAGAACTAGAGCGATGTAAGTCGACAAGTTCGGAAATGGAAAGAGAGAAACCAACGGACTGTGAGCTCATCGCCAACCCTGAGACCCTCAGGTCCAACAAGAACATTCAAGTTGCCCACATCGAAGAGCTACACAATCAAGGTTAACCAAACCCTCCTCATTAACCAGAATAGGAGAGTATCTCAACAGCCATGGATTCTCCTTGGCAGAGGTCAACTAACGAGGGTAGGTTTGCAAGAATGGTTGATATACAGCAGGTCGCTGTTGAGATTGAGATGCGTGTCGCGACCGGTCTGGACGGTGGCATAGGTAGGCTCGCTGGCGGGCGTGCAAGGGGGAAAGTCGAGCTTTGCAAAGACGGCAAAGGGCGGGAGGGAGACGCGCGAAATGCTCTTTGTGGTGAACTCTTGGGCGTTTACAATGACGACTTCTTGGATGTCGGGGTGGGAGGGCTGGTGCCAGTGAGGAGTGAGAGGAGCCATTGCTGATCAAGTTTGGGGGATGGACAGCTGTAGAGGTGAGTGAGTGAGTGAGTTTTAACTGAGGCTTGTGAGACGGGACATTTAATTAATGAATATATGCGGTGAACTCGTTGAGAGAGATTGCCGTTCAAATTGAGCGTACTTGAAACTTGGGTCCAGGCGGCGCTTGATAGCTTGGGATCAACTTCAAGGAATAGCAAAAGTACACGCGACATGAACAAGAGCAGAGCTACGCATTCTTATAACTGCTCCAACTATGGCCAATAAGCACATCATGGCTAGCTCCTGTTGATGAATTATCCTGCATTCATCTAAGCCTCCGCAGCGCCGAAGCAGGCGGTAGGATCCGTATGGACCGGCCGGCGTCCAACGTTGGTCCCTGTTATCGCTCACCCCGCGAAACTACGTCAACTTACTTGCGTCTTGGGTTGATAGCGGGGTAATCCATACGCAGGTCCGAGCCGAGGAATTATGTGTGTGGTCGGTGAACCGGAAATCAGTGTGTTGGTGTTATCTCTCTTGGTATTCATTTGTATTTTGCGCTGAGGAGATGATGTAGTTGGCTCAACCGGTGAGCCTGCAATGAATGGCATGAGATATGCCACACCCGCTACGAGTGCACAACATTTCCGGCGCTCTGAATGGACGGCTAATCACCAACGGCCGCAGGTAAAATGACAAAACAGAGCAATAGAATCCAGGGGCCTGGCTCGTGGGGTTGAAGCTGCTTGTGATGGTGTGGAGGGGCATCAACTTTCACAAGATGGAGGGGGGTGATGGTGGGGTAATTCAGAGCTCATCTCCATGATAGCTTTACTATTGGACACAAAAGTTGTCTTTACGTACCGCAGCTTCAAACCCCTATAGTATTTCGTACAAAGAAATAACTTTGCCCGATTGTTCCTCGCGTACTAGCTCGGCATTGACAGCTGATATGGGGAGGTCTCATGAGCCGTGATCGCTGCGGGCCGATCGGCATGTGGGCCTTGGTTGGTCTGTTGAGCCGAGGTTCTTTCATCCTCATCCTCTTCACGTCTTACCATGCATGTTACACAGGATTCGATTGTGCTCTGATAAGACAAGAGTTTGAAGAATAAAGTAACCCAGAGACAAAGACTCCCCCCTGACTATATCATGTCACAACGGAGACAACTGCAAGATCCTTAAAGCCAATGTTTGTTCTGAGAGGGTATTGTCGTGCAGGCCACCGCTGCTATACATGATGCCCGGAAGCTTTGGTTCACAGGTGAGGTAAAGGATTGAGTGAATGGATAAAGTGCGCCTGATTATTTCATTCTTTGCTTTCTCCATAGCGATCTTCCTCCAAGACTTTCACAAGTGTTCTTCTTGTTTCAATGCTGAACGAGGCAGCATGGCATCACGCTTCGGTTCATTTTTGAGAAACTATTTCAGCCTGGCCAAGGCTACGAGTATAACAAGCCGAAAGAGTACCAACCACGCTTCATTCTCATGCGCTCCGGAACCGCGTGGGCTTATACCTGTCTGTATAACATGCCCAACTCTGCCAGTGCCTTTACACTGTTGGCTTCAACGAGAGACAGCAATATTGATATTCCAAAGTTCCAGTGAACAAAGCATCTCAATACAATGCCATTCCAAGCGGCCGGTTCGAATGACAGTCGAGGGTTTGGTAAAAGGTGTCTCGACTATCAAAGGCCAAGCTTGTATGGCGTATCTTCCGTGTTCTAGTCAACGACTTTAGGATATTCGGTGCATATGCCGGCTCTGAACGCTTCTCGGCACGCTTCTCGGATACAATTTTCGAGCCTTGGGGCGCTTTAATGGAGGCAGCTTTGTGATGTCACGTCGTCAAGCTCAAGAGCACCAACATTGCCTAGGAGTATATGCTTGACAGCGTTCAACGCTACCTAGTCTGTGGGGACCCTTCGAAAGTTCAGAATCGAGCTGGTATCCTTCGCCATCATATTGTTCCGCGTTTGTCTTATACCCTGAGTGCTAGGAAGTACACCTCAATGGCGCTGAGTGTGTGTGCCTTGCCAGCGAATCCACGAGCCGTAATATAAATGCTAACGCATCTCTCAATATACCGCCATTCTATTCAACGCGACTTTCCCCCTCATTTTACAATAGTACAAACAAGACCACAATCAAATCTGATGCACATCTATAGATATGGGAAGTAGGATGTAAGCGTCGCTATGTAAACTTGCTTTCATACGGCTTATACCAATGTCCTCTGACCTCACATGCCACCACGACACAATTGGGAAACTATCTTGGGGATCTAGCAAAGGTATCTGATTGCCTGCAACCAAAAATCATCGTTCTGGTAGTAGTATCAATACCAGCCTACCCCTGTTCACGCCCTCTACTGAAGCCATCGTCATCCCAAGACCCGCATAATCCTCAAGTTTTGACCAGGATTTTGGCCTTCTTCTCACCCATGTCATCAGATGCACAGTTTGCGCATACAGAGAGAACAATAGCGTATTCAAACGAGCGGCACACGCATGCTGATATCAATAGGGGAGCTGTAAGGCTATTCGAGTGCATAATATCAAGCGAACCGCATCCCGGCAAGATCACCGCTAATGATTGAGAACAGATCCGTCTTGCTTTTTTCTTCCTCTATCTCCTTATTTTTTTTTTTCTTTCTTTCAACATTTGCAGATTCAACATCAAGTCTGCTGCTTGAAACATAAGAGTAAATTCGTGGCATATACTTTTTATTCCTTCTCTTCCTCTATGCTGCTATTAAGCGACCACCCTCCTTTACGGTTACCTCGTCGCTTTTGCTTCATTCTCTACCCGACCCTTATCTCCAAGGGTAGAACCCAGAGAAATCTTGGCTTTCTCCTTCGATGCTGTTAAGATTTGAGTCTTTAAGCACATCTTCTTTGCTCCATTTCCCTTGCTTTCTCCGAGTGTGTGGCTACCCTTCTTCACTCTGCTATCTCAGAGCATTGACCTTTCCATTTTTCCCCTTTACTTCCTCTACCCAACTCTTCTTTGCTTGCTTGCTAGAAACATATACCAAGTTTCTTGATACTGTCTGAACACAAGGAGCTGGTCCATCCCAGCTACCTTGGTAACTCGTCACCGGTGCGTCTGATAGTGAGAACGCGGCAAGAGCACCTTCCGCGAGAGGAAGGGCCGCCCTTGCCGCGAGCTTCACTTCACTTTCCCTTTTTCTTTCCACCTCAATTCTCAAAAAGATTGCCAAGGTCTAATCATTCTCTGCAGACATCAACTCTTCATCTTCTTCTTTCACTCTCGTCATCGTCACTCACTTGTTCGACTATCAAACGTTGTCCTTCGCTCACGACCGCTGTCGTTGCCATCCTCCTCCAAAAAGAAAACCTTTGCTACCTGGCAGTTGCATCGAGACATTGTCACTCAAATTTTCAAGCTCCAGAAGCAAAGGTTCTATCCTGTCTGTATTGTATCGCATAACATTTGCCGCTTGCTGCTATTGGCACACGTTTTGAGTAAGTCATGGCTTCGTTTTTACTCTTGTCTTGATTTTTACGTCGCCCGTCCGCCTGCACTCTTAGGCAACTGGCAGAATCCCTTTCTTTCTCTGCAGCACTGGAAAGCCTTGATTTCTTGCGGGCGTCGGTGGAGCGGTAATTTAGTACTCGCATTGAACGATTTCCATCTCTCGTCCTTCCCCAGCGTCTTAGCTTTTCTTTCAGCAGGCATATCCATCACATGGAATTCGATGCTTTTGCTATCGCGAGATTTTCCGTCGCTGGCATTGGGAAGCACAGAATTTTGCTAATTAGAACACTTTCTTGTTACAGATGATCACTGTCTTTTTTCTGTGATAAACTCAAGATGGCCCCTGTCACCTACTCAGCTCGGGAACTGTTGCGACTCCGCCATACAGCACCCCCCAAAGAGGTCTCTTACCAACTTGCTGCCAAAGTCGAGGCGGACTTCGATCTAGGTACGTATTATCCCATCTTTTCAAATCAACTCGCCTTAAATCCTAACTCTAGAAATAGGAGACATCATCCGAACCGGGTCGGCACGTCCCCTCTCCCTCATTGTCGAAGAGAGTGGCGGTTCCAGCGATTCGGACGATCATATTCATCGAAGTGCTGCTCAACAACTCGACGGTACCGACTCGGAGCGCAAGTACCGAGCTCGAAGTGATTCAGAACACGAACGAGGACCAATAATCGCCCCGCCGGACCTTGCTACCCAGAAGTCTGAAGGTTTTCAAAAGTTCTACAATTCAGTTGTTTCGCCTACTCATGTTCGAGTCACTGCTGGAGGTCGAATTGTGCCCAACACTCGAGGGCCTCATTCTCCGACGTCAAAATGGACCAGAGAGCGCAGCTCAGTTGATGCTCAAACCCAAGCTCGTCCCTTCAATGGCAGTCAGCCTGACAGTGTTCCGTATCCAGTTCTTCCCCCTGGTTGGGGACACTTTGCTACCGTGGTTCCTCCTCATGCCCCAGGCACTTTGCCTGGTATGACACTCAGGCCTGAGGGATACCCTTTTATGGCGCCTCACATGAGCTTCAACCTGGCAGCAGTGCCTTACAATCAGTTTCCTCCCCCCAACCTTTCAATCCAGCATCCCAGCCAAGCTACGCATTTTGTCAAGCACCCCGATGTGAGTGCAGAACAGGCGAGAAACATCCATCTCTCCCCTGCAGAGCAGTTTGATCCCTCTCGACCTTTCTACTACAACGGACAGTGGCTGATTGCAAACGGTAACAATTTGTACCCCATCAACATGATGCCACAGATGGGCTTCGCGCCCCCGCCTATGGCTAATCAACCACTTCCCCGGCACAGTGGGGATTTCAACCCTCCTTCTGCCAGAATGAGCCGCGTACCTTCACGACAGCCAGATCCGTCTCCTGTCAGCCTCAAGGCCGCTATGGGTGATGCGTCACGTTCCACTAGCCCACCCGTCTCGTCGATTCGCCCCAGCTCTATCACTCAGAAGCAGCTCGAGGTTCTTCGTAGCCAGAAGCGATATCATCAGGATCAGCTTCAGTACAATAAACACCAGATTGACCTCAAGGACATGGAAGATCGGCTACAGACTATTTGTCGCGAGATTGAACACTTCGAACGTATGTATGCGACTCAACTCGAATTTGAGGCCAGAAAATATCCCAAGCTCGAATCTCAAGCAGACGATGTCCACTCAAGCGCATCGACCGGCTATGCCCACAGCGATAGTGACTCTGATGGCCCTATTACGGTCCCTGCAGTGCCTAGTTCGGGCTTCAAGAACCATTCCAGTGGTAGAAAAACTCATGTTCGTTCCGTGAGTGCACATAGCCTGCCCAAGCCAGCTGCCATAGTCGCTTCAGCTAAAAGCCCCAACTATGTTTCGAACAACGACAATGTATCACAGCGAAAATCATCAAGCCTCCCAATCAATGCGGCATTAGCACCCGTCTTTCAACCTCGTGCTGATATGACTACTTCTACTGTTGCTACCGATGAAGAGGAGGCTGCGAGGGCTAGGCATCACGAACGCATGTCCAAGAGCGCCGAACATTGGCGCTCGTACTTCAAGAAGACCGAGGGTGTCAAGAACTATGGTATCCCGTATCTCATGGGCAAACTCAATCCAGGAGTTCGACCGGAAAATGCCAGAGATGCTGACTACACCTACGACCGGCCACTGACGGAAGAAGAGGAACGTGCTCGTTACATGTACTGGGGAAAGGCTCCTCATCACGTCCAGAATGGTCTTCCCAAGTACGACGGCAAACACTTCTACCCCCCGTCGCCTGTCAAAGAGGAGCCCATGAATGGCGCTGTCTCTGCAACCCAGAGTCTTTCCCAGAACAACGAGACGAAGCCCCCGTCTGTGAAGGCCGGCGATACTGACCCTTTCCACGCCGTGGCTCAAGAAGGTATGAGCACGACTCGCAACCGCCTTGATGAAGCCACCCGTTCCGAATCTCTGCATCGTACCGACGGTTCTCTTCGCGCAAGCTCTATTTCTGAGCTCCCTCGATCTGAGTCTTACGCTTCCCACCCTAGCCCCCGATACATGGAATTCCGTCAGATCGTCAACGAACGTGCCAGAATCTCGACTGAAAAATATCGAGCCAAAGTATCAGATGATTCTGGTGATGAAGATGGTAACCTGCTCTTCAAAGGTCGCCGAACGATAGACCGCCCGAGGTATACAGCATCTACCCTGCTCTCGGTAACCCACACTAACTCCCTTGCAGCAACAAATACCCGAGCGATATCTGGTCGACCATGCGTAAGAATGGCAAGACAAGCGCCAATGTTATTGCTGGCCAGGTGTCCCCTATGACGGCTCAAGGTGTCCTTCCTCACTATTCCGGCCATGCTACTGCGTCTCTGACTCCCACTTTCAACACGAACTCTCGTGGCCATGGCGTCAGACTGGGCGAGACGAACGATTCTACTACGACCAACACTCCCTCAGGAAGACACGAGGAGAACCGGCCTCCGCTTGAACTTCTAGAGCGACAACTGCGCAGCGTCAGCCTACAGGATAGGAACCCCCAAGGGTTCTCTAGTTGAACAAACACCCTTCCACACCCTTCCATTCTATGACCTTTGTTATTTTGATTGCGGCACAGTCGGCAATGCTTCGACAAGCATCAAACATTGCTTTCATGATTACGACCTGAATGAATTACTGCATGTCTTCTTTCGCAGGCTTCTTTTGTCACACGCATGGCTTTACTGCCTTGCTAGCCCAAGCAGGCTAGCTGGCTTTGCATTCTGTTGAACCAGACAACAGATAAGACTTCATCATTTACAGCACCTGGACGGACCAGTATGCAGGCGTTCAGGCGACACTAATGTTAGAATACCAATATGTTAGGATTTTAGAGGTCATCAGCAGACTTCTAAAGGCCTTGCCTCGATGTATGCGTTTGGAAGATGGATTATTCTCAGAGGACATGGCCACAATGTACGGGACATGGATTATGTTTAGAACTCCTTGTGTGATTAGAATACTCTTGCTTATATATTAACCTTGCTTTTCATTCGTGGCATGCAAAAGTCGTTTGACGTGATTTAATTTGTCCAAGACAGCTCATTAAAACACACGTGTTTAACTGAGGCGCAATCAGGGCAACGGCGATCAAGAAAGCCTACACAGACAAAATCGGTAATTTATTTCACAGAACTATCTTCAAAATAAAGCATGTATGTACCTCACCTTCAAATTTCCAACCTCATTGGCAACTCGGCGAAAATCTTCTAGGGAGAGCAGGGCCCCATGATAGTAGTTGGGCCCTGCTGGGTTTGCTCTTCGCTAGACGTATACCTCGAAAACCATGGATCTAAGTGGTTGACGCGGAGATATCCTAGCGGTGGGTGCAAGTCTACGACTTACCTTTCTGTGAAAGAGGCACCAAAGTGCGGGAATTGCAGTCTACGAAGGGGCCAAGCAGCGCGTGCTCAATAGCAAGTTAGCATCCTACGATGGGACAGACGGACCGGCCGTCTGTCCAACACAACACCACGAGGGTTCTCGCGATTTGCATGTGGAGAGAGCAGGTCAAGACTTCGGGATAAACCTCCCATGGAGCATTTCACCAAGCTGAGTGAAATGGCCATTGAGAACCCTAAAATTCTCAATTCATCTACCCTGCTGTAGACCAGGTACCGCGCCGTCAGAAGGAAAGCACGCAGGTATCGCAAAAACGCCCGAGTATATGCCCATTTCCTCAACTTTTGCCCTTTGAGATGCTCTCACACATTATAAGGGTGTCGTATGTGTGGAGGTGGTGAAAAAAAGAAAAATTCGTCCTCGCCAGGGAGGGGAGGTTTGATCGTCGTCCTGAAGTTTGTTTTTGGTTTTGTTGGAACAAGCTCATCGCTTAAGCGGTGACCTTGTTGTTGGCAGCGAGCTCACGGCCCTGCTTGGAACGGGCCAGGATGTCCTCACGGTCCTTGTCAAGCTTGAGCTTGGTGATGACGACGTTGGAGGGGTGGATGCCCAGGGGAACGGACTGGCCGTTGGCCTTGTCGCGGGTGACACGCTCGATGTGAACGACGTACTTGAGACGGTACACGGAGGTGATCTTGCCCTCACGGCCCTTGTTGGAACCACGGACAATGGTGACCTCGTCGTCCTTTCGGATGGGGATAGAGCGGACCTTGGGGGACGTTAGACAGGCGTTCAAAGATCTATTGGTAGTGAGAACTCACGTTGTACTTCTCACGGAGCTCCTTGGAGAGGGGAGCGCTCATGATGACACGGCGCTTGTCAGAGGGAGCCTTGAAGTGAGCGGCACGGCTCTTGCGGCGAGAAGAAGCGACGACTGCAATTGAAATTGTCAGTAATTGCCATGGCAATTCTGCTTTTGAAGAGTAACTCACCGTGGTTGACCTTCATTTTGGCGGTGTTGGGCGAGGACGCTGGTGGTTAGTCGAGAGCGTTTGGGCAAAGAGAACGGATTGACAAGAAGGAAAATTTCAAGCAAGTAGAAAATGTGGGTGGAATAAAGGAAGGCGCGATTTGTGGATTTCAGGCACGTGACCCGCTACCCTACTAGCATGGGCGACCCTTATATAAGCACAGATGGACCGCTGATAAGGGTGATTTGATTGGCCCGTTCATTTGTTATGAATTGCTCATGAAAGGCTCTGGCTGGGGGCATGAAGAACAGCATCTAATTGTCTTTGGCATTTCAACCGGAAGCACCGAAAGGAAACTAGCTTGTACGATATATGCAGAAACCTTGCTATCAAAAGAGAAATGCTGTCTGGGTAATTTGTAGCGCCTGTGCGCTTTATGATATATTTTACAAGAGGAAGGCGAAATATACACTTGGTGTAGCTATCTTTTTGAACTATGCTGACATGGGCCTCTGGAACCGTCCATTATTATCATATCTTGCTTCTATCCAAGACGTTAGCACTGCCATCATGTGTGCGTACCCACGGATGAACTTACTAAAGAATGTGTAACTCAATGTCACTGTCTCCACACCTTTCATGTTCATGTCATTGAGCAGGTCAGGGTCCAGGTAGAAGAAAACAGGCATATCCACCGTCTCCCCGGCGTTCAGACGCTGCTCCTCGAAGCAGAAGCACTGGATCTTGCTAAAGTATGGCGCACATTGCGCAGGCGTCACACTATACGTCGCCACGCCAATGATATCCTGATCGCTCGTGTTGGTCGCCTTGTAAAAGGCCAGCGCTGTCTCACCAGGGAGGACGCGAACCTCGCGCTGTTGGGGGACGAACTTCCAGGGCAAGACGTCGGAGACGGAGGCGCTGAAGGTGACCTTGATTCGCTTGGCGTCTGTGACGGGGATGAGTCGGCTCGCAAGGTCGCCTTCGTCGGACGAGCCAGGACCGCCGTGGGCTCGTATGGGCTGGCCACCCCAGCCGGTGGTTTGGCAGATCTTTCAAAGTGTTAGATAGGAGGTATCTTAAGTTTGCAGAGGGGGACTCACCATCTTGTAGAGGGGCACAGAACCATAGGTGAGAGCGACGAATCCAAGAATCGTACTCAAGGTATAGTACCTGTCCATTGTAAGCTGAGACCCCATCCCCAACCAATGATCCAGTTACGCTATCGTCCTGTTCTTCTTGCTATAGTGCGCGCGGATCTCTTCCATCGTAGGAGTGTATGGCTGTCTCGGTCTAGGCGACGACGAATTGGAGACATTGCAGGCAAAGTTCAGACCGGCTCGCTGAGGTCGTGGTCGGGCGTTCCGACAAAAGAAGCATGCCCATGGCGAAGAAGCCGCTCGGGCTGAGCTTCGCGCAAGTCGAGGCGTGGCATTCATGGTCAATTGGGGCGCGGATTGGTGGGTGGTTTTAGGTGGTGAAGCTTTGAATCGGATGATCTTTGACGGCTTCAGGGTGGCGTCGGAGATCGGCTTCTAGAGCGCCGACGGTACCCTGGAATCCTGGATGATTTTTATCAATCAGATCTTTTTGGTTGAGAAAATGCTACTGTGGTATTGTATTCTTTTTGTTTTCTTTTATACCATGGTTTATTGTTCCAAAGTTTCAACCTACAGTCGTTGAGATCTGTGCTGTTTGCGACGGCAAGTAAAATATTGCTGCAACCAGGTAGCTATAATGACTTTAGGTGCAGGTTGGAAGACGACAACACATCATCTTGCCAACAAATAAGTTTGAAACTAACTACCGTTATTTTATGCTTTCTTGTTTAGCCATTCGTACTGTGTCATAAATTTAGTTCCTTTATTATCAGGCGATATTCTTCATCATACTAGGAAACTCTATGAGAGGTCCAGACTCTACTACTATCGATCCTTGACTTTACAACTTCTGTTGAACCGAATCGAACCAATCGGAGAAATGACTGCGATCGACTTTCTTGTAAGTTACCATTAGAGTGTACGAGATCTTTGAACGGTTGGTACGAGTCCATCACTCAATCCCAAGGTGTACCACCTACAACTGTTTAATCGACAGATCCGAGAGGAGAACTATGCTTACATTGCTTACATCAAACCAAGCACCCGTTGACTCATACATGCAACTCAGCCGAGCCAGCGAAGACATGAGAGAGAATGGAAATATTCTTACTCGCTGCATGGTAAGTAAGCTCAGCCCATCAGCCAGAGCCAGGTACATGGCGCGCGCAGGACAGCAGAACGGGTGTTTTCCGACCGGCAACATCCTTAGAGATGAGAAGAAAAAGAACCAGACTCTCCAGACCCGCCGCCACGAAATGGCATGGGAAGACACGAAAAAAGTTTAAAATAAACCAAAGCCGATGGAGAGACGAGTCTAAAGAATAGAGACTCTACAATGTTCTGCGATGTGTGAGACAAATACACCCACGTCTGGAAAGAGGACGTTGTTACGAGAAAGCAAAACACGACATGGCGGTAGAGGCGTCTCTCGAGCTGGAGAGATTCCACCCTTCAAAGGAAGTCTCTGAGCCAAACCCTCAATGCAGATCTGAATCCACACAAGAACAAGGGAGTACTGGATCCGAAAAGATACGGCATCAGCAGGGCAGAGAGTATGGGGCAGAAAAGCGACTTGACCGTCCAAAAAACCTTCCAAGGAGCATTGCCGCAAACTTGGTGAGATGGTTCTGCACAGCTATCTTTGTCGTTGCCATCTACCTGGTTCTTTTACATTATTCTCGAAAAGAGATCATCTCGACGGCGAAAAAGAGGGAGTTCAATGCCCTCATCATCGGCCTTTCTCTTGGTCTTGGAATGAGTATCACTGTATCTCTCGAGGCCATGGCTGTTGAGATTCGATGGTGGATTCTGAGTCGTCGAAATTGGCCGGATTCCGAAGTATGTCACCACGCTTCTAGAGTGAGAGAGAGGTGAGGCTAACAGATTGTGTTGCAGGCTGAGCTGATCTTCAAGGCCAAGGACTTGACTTCAATCGTCCAGCTCGCTTGGGTGTCTCGTTCAAGATGGATTCGTTCTTACGCTGTTGTATTCATCCTACTTAATCTGGTATCGCAAGTAGCCTTGGCCATGCTGGGTCTGGTTTACTCTACGAGTACAGCCGAGTCATCCGCGATTCTCATACCTGGCAATGTAACCGTGCCGGATTTCTCAGATCTGGATACAAACAGAGTGCTCGCATCCAAGTCACAAGGATTGAGTGCCTTGCGGTACACAGCAAATAGGCAAGTCGATTTGCATTGCGTGATATCCTTTCGAGCTACAGCTACTGACTGCCAACAGCTACGGTACAATCGCCCTCGCCTGGCTTTGGGGAGGCATGGATCTTACTCCTCGACCTGGTACTTTATGGGACAACAACGACCCTCTGATATTCTGCGGGACAGGATCTTGCAAGTATGTATTCCAGGAATCAGCAGTGAGACCAAAGAAATACGACCTCATCGTGAGCACCAACCGCAGTGTTGAGGTGACTGGACGTTGCCACAGCTGGAAAGTCGCAAGAGGCGGTGCTGGAAATCAATCAACCATCACCATTGACGACGAAGCACGAACAGAGGTGAACATGATGGCGATCAACGGCGTTAATCAAACAACCTTTATGTTCAACGCAACAGCTGATCAAGGCGAAACCTGGAGTGAAATCACAGCATTCGAGGCCTCAAGCACCAACCCATGGTTCTACCGCTGCAACATCAGCTTTGGACCAGTCATCAACTCAAAACGAAAAGAGCATCAAATCGGCCCAAACGTCACATCCCTAGCCACATCAGCCATTGCACTTCAAGGATATGGGGCATCCTCCCTGGCGACAGAAAGCAGCGATCAGCAGTTCCAGAGCTACCCTGCCGAGTCGACGTATGGCGAGCCACTAGGCGGAAGGACGGACGATATGGGGACGTTGATATCGGCGTTTTCGACGGGTGTTGTAGCAGTTGCGGCGCAAGTGGCGAACAATCTCGTCGTTCCGGGACTCCAGCCCCAGAATGGTGTTGTTCTTGACATCTCAAAGTGGGTGTATATACATTTGATTTTGGGCTTGACTTTGGGTGTGCAGTTATTCCTGGGTGTTTGAATTGCAATCATTTCTAATTAACACTTGAGAAGCACCTTGCGAGTATTGACTTTGTATGTTGACAATATTGGGCAACATCTATTGAGTAGTGTCAAGACACGATATTATGTTGTTGGTATCGTAACGATTGTTCAAAAAGAAGAAGAAGAAAAAGTTGTACATTCTTCCAAGAAACTCTATATAAATATCCCAATACCGTCTGATGCTAAATCCATATTTGCAATCTCAGCGCTGTATGCATGCCGTATAACCAAAAACCAGAAATGACCCAAAATTTAACCCTGATTGAAGAACACCTGGCGAAACATTCAAGACAGTCGGCCATGTTCAGTTGTATGGATGCTTTTCGTTGACAAGCCTCACTCTTTTGCCATTCATAGGCCGTTGACGTTGAGTCTTGCGACGGGCAGCCTCGAGAAGTCGTTCCAGCATCTGTACCACGAAAACCTGGATGATCAGAATGATCAGGCGCAAGAAGTGATCCACGATGCTCAGAGTAGGTTTCTTGCCCCGACTGTTCGTTGAGTCGGTGTACCTGAACGGTAGCTTTGCACCCAGATGTTGTTGGGCAACCTGTAGCCCACTGCTGAAGCCATCCTCGTGGAAGCCATAGTTGGTCCACGCGCCGGCATAACTGATACCTCGGGTGTTTTGAACGTGTTTCAGAAGCTTCTGCGCCCGGATAGTAGAAGGTGTATATCGTGGGTACGAGTAGTAATACCGTCCTTGGGTCTTCCCTGGCCTAGGTCTGTGGAGCGGGTTCAGAGTGACAAGAACATCGCCAAATGTATTTCGGGGAATATGTTGAAGAATGTTCATGTTGTATGTGAGAGACACTTGGTTGATGTTTGCTCTTCGTGATGATGGCGATGAGAAGGTGAGGTAGTTCCAGCTGGACCATGCCTTTTTCCGCCTGGGCATCATGTCGAGATCGGAGTGAAGAACCACTTCGTTCTGCGAGGTTCTGAAGCAAGACATGATGGACCGCTCTTGCTCGGTAGCTGATGATTTGATGATATCGTATGCCTCGTCGCCGTGTGTCGCAAGAATGACATGGTCGTAGCGAGCCGATGAGCCGTTTTCTAAATGGACTCTCACTCGGCCGTCGCTCTCGGTGGTAACATGCTTGACGGCAGTTTTGAGAAACAAATGATTCGGAGGGAATCCCTTAATCACAGCATCGATGTATGACTTGGATCCATCTTCCAGGATCAGCCATTCAGGACGCGTAGCTGCTATGGAAAGCAGATGGTTGTTCCAGCTGAGGGAAGGGTTAGCATAATTTCGCATACGCAGCAAATACAACTTACAGAAACCGAACAACGGTCGCTGCCGGAAACTCGAGCGAGCACATGTCCGGGCTCGTACTCCATATTGACGCTATCAGTGGAAGAAGGTAGTTGTCTCTGAAGGCTTGTGAATAGCCCTCGCGATCCAGGTATTCCCCGATCGTCACGCCTGTATCGACATCGTGAATCGACTTGCTTCGTACCTCGATATTTGATACGTCTTCTTCCTCGTTGCACAACAGGTCCAGGGCGAACTTGTTGAAACGGACAATGTCAAAAAGCATTCTCCACATGCTTGGCGAGAGCATGTTTCTCCTCTGGCAGAAGAATGCTGTCAAACTGGAGCCAGCCCATTCAAAAGCGCCCCGATCCCGGGATACACTAAATGACATTTCCGTAGGAGCGGTCTTGACATTGGCTCTCTCGAGAAACTTGATGAAATTGGCTAGAGAGGTCAATGAGATGGAGTGAATGAGCAGCTGCTGTGAGGGCAAACTCACGCGAAGTTGCTGTGTTGAAGACGACAAACCCCGTGTCTACCTTTGTCGAGAACTTCCCCCTGTTGTACTCGACGGTATTTGTATGGCCCCCTAGCCTGTCGGAGGCTTCGTAGACGTAGACATCATGATATGTCTTGTTCAGCGCCCAAAGAGCGCCGATTCCTGCACAGCCGCTGCCAACAATGGCAACCCTCTTCCTGGGTAGACGATCAGTCGGGCCGTTCATTGAATGTTTTTGTTTTTGTTGTTTTCTCGATACAGCGGTGAAGTAATTATATATGCGAGTACAAGATAAGTGGAGTGGGCGGCTCGGTAAGGCCAAGGTGCAAGGGCCAAGGAATAGAAAGTGATGAAGCTGGTCGAAGCCATTCGGAGGGGGGGAGCCTCAGTTTGAATAAAGTTACATGTGACAGAGCCAAGCGAGAAGACTATGACTTGCTTTGATGTTGAATACATGATTGGATAGAGACGGGCGTGGTTGATGACGAGGGCATGAGCAAAATGGGGGGTTGGACAGGTGTACAAGCTACAAGCTTGACAAGTCACCATGACGGGGGACTTACATGTGCTGTGAGTCTGGCATTGGCCAAGAAATAATGGCTACTGTAGGTCCTCGGGTACTTGGTATTGCGTTGGTGACTGATTGAGTGAGCGAGTGAGTTTGTTCGCCCTGCTTCCGTCCTACAGAGACGGGAGTTTTAACAAGATGAATGCATCAAGGTAGACGAGCTTGGTCACAACACAACAAACAGACTTGGGCATAGACCACCTCATTGTCCCAACCAACGATTGAGCTGATCTGGCGACCCCACTGATTCTTTCGGTAGACTAGGTAGTGGCTGAACGGCATCTTGACCGATGTATCCATGTGGCTTGGTCGATCTACCATCGCTGAGAGCTGAAGTCGTGAGAACTCTGCAAGTCGCCAAGTCCAGGTTCAAAAGTTACTCTTATGCGGCGGCGAATCGGTTGATCAAACATCATATTCACATGCACTCAATTCAATTCAAGAAAAAAAGCAAGAAAGAAAGAAAGAAAGAAAGAAAGGAAAAGATCACCAATCTTCTTTTACCATCTTCAGCTACGCTCAGCAACGCCATCCATCAAAGCCAAAGAGCCTCAAAATAGGCATGTCGAACACTCAACGGGATCGGTAAACGTGAATTCGAGTCACCAATTCTTAAAAGCGCCGTGCAGGAAACCTGCCTTCGTCTGCCCAGCTTGTTTCAACCCGACGCCATTGACCCAAGTCGTGACGCTGAGCCGCTTTTCTTCGCAATCCGGGGGATTCAACTTTCTATGAAGAGAAAAAGAAGAAAAAAGAGAAAAATTCACCGCAAACAGTCAAAGATATTATTCGCACGACTGGGCCGTGCACGTGCCATCAGATCACGTGCGCCGCTTTCTCCGGCGGAAAATGGCGCTCATTGGCCACTTGTCGTCATACGCAAACGACTAGGCACTCCGTCCTCGAACTGCCCAACTTGGAAGGCTGACGAGAACGAACAAGCAAGAACCACTTAGATCAATCATCACTCAGGCGTTGCGCGTTCGACATTTCATCCACCATTCCTATTGATAGGCTCTTTTTAACTCAGCCTGCGACGTTTCCCACGATTCAAACTCGTTACTCCCCCACGACTCCTGTCTTGTTGTCAATTCAAGCCTCCTTTCACGATGGCGAACCCGCTCGATACCGATGCTGGCTCTGAGCTCTTCAGCTCTTACGAAGCCGAGTTCAAACTCATTCAAGCCGACTTGAACCAGAAGCTGGATCAGATTCCCGAACTGGCTGGTGAGCCTCGAAAGGCCGCCATCAGTCAGGCCGAGCGGGCGCTTGAGGAGCTCGATGAACAGGTAGGTTTTACCCACATGGGATTGAAGATATCCGGTGCGCTGGTATATGAGCACTACTGACATAATCTCCCGCTCAGCTCAGCTCAATGCGCCTGGAGAAACAAAACATTCCCACCAGCTCTCGCACCAAGGTCAACCAGCGTTTTCGAAACTACGAATCCGACACAGACGCCGCTCGTCGCAAGTTGACCACTCTCTCATCCGACCGATCGGCTCTGTTCGGATCGCGCTACACAGATGACCCCGCTGGTTCATCAGACATTCACATGGAGCAGCGTCAGCAGCTGCTCTCGGGGACAGACCGTCTTGATCGCAGTACGCAGAGGCTGAAGGCCAGCCAGGCACTCGCCAATGAGACCGAGGCTATCGGCGCGGACACCCTGGCAAACCTTGGAAGGCAGCGAGAGACCATTGAGCATACTCGCTCCAGGATGCTGGAAAGTGAGGGTTACGTGGACAGGAGCGTCAAGACACTTAGGGGAATGGCGCGTAGGTAAAGTGGCCCCCAAATGTTATGTACAGGGTTCGAGACTGACTATGGATGTACAGGATGGCTACAAATCGGATAATTACTATTTCCATCATTACTGTTTTGGTTATTCTCATCGTTGCAGTCATCTTCAGCAAGTTCCGATGAAGGATGGGTTTGGTTATTGAAGTTTAGGTAGTCGCTTTCTGGCCCGGCTTACACTACACATATGTGCTATCTTTGTTATTGGCTGGGCCTTACGCGTACTTTCGTTTGACAAGGGAGTTTAGCATGTTTATAATGATTGTAGATGTAGACCTGCTTTGGTTTTACAGTACATACAGATTTGGGACTATGACGAATAATAAATGCTTTGTTTGGTTCAATGCAATAAGACAGACTCGCAACGAGACCTCGAGGTTTGTTCTTCGGGCAGATGCATAAACGTGAGTGAGCTATGGATAGGTGGCTTGCTGACTTTGTGAACTATACTATTGCTGTCAAACGCATATTAGCTACCTATTCATTATTCATTAATTTCTAGTTTGTGAACCAATTCTCAATTGACTTCATTGCATTCCCTCATCAGTAAAGCTCTCGGAGCTTCATTAAATAACCACAAAATTACCGACGAGAAGCCGAGCTTCAACCGCGCGTTCAAGCAGGGCTTGCTCTAGAAACCTCCAGCCTCTTTTCATTCTTGACTTTCGCAAAACTCTACCTCCACACAATCAGCCTCCCCCCCTCCTTCACCTCCCTCCTCTCACGCACGACGCTTCCTCTCTTCAACCTTTTTTTTCTTTCCCATTTCTTCTCGTATCTGGTGCATCTTCTCGCTGCTGTATTTGTATTTCAAGCGTTTTTCTCACAAGCTCGCTGCGTGCTAAACGTGGCTTTTCACATCGGCGATGTCTGAATTTCTCGGGTATGCTGGACGTGGTCATTGACGCCTGTCTACGCCCGCTTACGCAGCCACAGGTCTCGCATCTCCCTCATCTCCAAAAGCGATATTCGGTACGTCGCTTCGCGCAATTCGCTCAATTGCTGTCGCTGACTTGGGATAGCTACGTCGGCACCCTACATGAGATTAACTCGGACGAGTCCACAGTATCTCTTGAGAATGTGAGGTCATTCGGTAGCGAAGGTCGAAAGGGCCGACCTGATGAAGAGATTGCCCCCTCCGATCAAGTCTACGAGTACATCGTTTTCCGTGGCAGTGATGTCAAGGATTTACGGATCGAGGAGCATCCCAACATCAAGGAGAACAAGCCTCCAGTCATGCCCGATGATCCAGCCATTGTAGGAGTAAGTTATTTCCATTTTGAAAGAAGAAAAAAAGAAAGACAAAAAAAGCTCTTTCCTCTCCCATATGATGAATTATACCGGATGTAAAACATGTCACGTCGGAAAAGCGCAAAAAACAATGTCGATATTTCCGTTGCCTTCCTTCTGATCTGGGAGAACACTGTCATCTTTATCGCTGCAGCAGCTTGGAAACATATTCGCTAACAATGTCTGCAAGGCTCGAGCTCGTCCTGGTGCCCAAGGACCTAGCCAGAACGCTCCTCCAGGACCTGGTGCTTTCGGTCAAGGTCCCTATCCACCAAACAACTTCTACGGTGGCCCACCACCTGGCAACTGGGGTCGTGGTGGTGCCCCAGGACCTGGCCCCGGACCTGGACCCAACTTTGGAAACATGCCATATCCTCCTCCTCCTGGCTGGTTCCCTCCCGGCCAAGGCTTTCCAGGCGGCCCTGGAGGTCCACCCGGTCCCGGCGGTCCTGGACCTTGGGGCAACTATCCATTTCCTCCTGGCCCCGGTGCTCCTGGCCCTAACGCGCCTGTTGAGGTTCCTGCGAACCAACGCGCTACACCCAGCTCTGGTCCTTCGCAGGATGCGAAACCTGCTTCCATTGGCGGCGCCGACGGAGCCAAGGCCGCTACCCCAAGCGGACAGGCGGCGCCTGCTACAGAGCCCAAGTCTTTGGCTCAAGGAGTGCGACAGCCCTCGCATGCCCCAACACCACCAGTTGACTCTAAGCCATCGGTCGAGGAGGTTAAGCAAGCCGCTGCTGGTCTGACTGTTAACGGCCAGGCGAAATCTGAACAAGCCGGCAAGGCGACTCCCACTGGGCCCAGGAACCATCGCGTACAACCTGTTATCCCTCTGACTGGATCTGCTGCCAAGCCTTTCTCTCTACCCGGAATTGGGGCGGACAGTGTTGGCAAGGCTCCTGCGGCTGCTGCGCCGCCTAATGTACAGGATGCCACTAATGCTGCTAGGGCTGCGGTCGCTGTTGCCATGGCTCAGCTGGGTAACAACAGTGGTAACGCCATGGACAACTTGACCAACAAGGTCAATGAGATGCGAGTCAATGCTGTCAGAGGTGGACCAGCTGCTGCTCGAGGTCGGGGTGGCCGCGGTGGACGTCCTCCTACCACCAAGGTCGCAGTACCCGACTCTGATTTTGACTTTGCTCAGTCAAACGCCAAATTCAACAAGCAAGATGTTGTCAAGGAAGCCATTGCCGGCTCTCCACTGGAGGCGCCCGAAAACCCTGCCGTCACTGAGCAGCCCGAGGTCTCTACAACAAGCGATGATGTGCCCGTCGCTTACAACAAGTCGAGATCGTTCTTCGACAACATCTCTAGCGAATCCAGGGAACGAACCGAAAATGGGGGTCAGAAGCCCGGCGGTCGCGAATGGAGAGGCGAGGAGCAGCGAAAGAATATGGAGACATTCGGTCAAGGCAGTGTTGATGGCGGCTACCGCAACTTCCGTGGCCGAGGCCGAGGTCGGGGTCGGGGTGGTCGGGGCTACGGCCGTGGCGGACGCGGTGGGAACCGGGGTCAATACCAGGCCACGCCTGCTGAACAATAATTGGGCCTGCTTGTCGTTGCCAATTAAGAAATCTAGACACCCATCAACAATGTCTTGACATCATCGCAAGGCTAGACAATCATGCTTCTATGCGGACGATTACTACGAACTAAGCAGCGAACTTGGCATTACAGGTCTCCTCACTTGCTTGTATCATGTATCACAAATTTCGGGCTTTTCGAACGATTGCTTTTCTGCTGCCCTATACGGGCGAAACACAGTTCTCAAAGGTGTCTTTGGGCTTGGTCGGATATCATAACTAGAGGTTTTGCCCTCCTTGAGATTGAGGCCTTGGCGGCCTGGAGTTAGGATTGTATTGCAAGCGGGAATTGGAGGCTTGGCTCGCATAGCCGGCTACAAATGGAGTTGCTTTTTGAATTGCAGAACTGAACACAAAGGACGGCCTGGCAAGGCCTGGCGCAGGTGGTTATGAGGATGAAGGGACCTAGTTGATGAGGAGCACGACAAGTCATAAAACAAAAACTAGGAAAATAGAGCTTGACGCAGATCACAAACTCAACCCTCGAATAACAGGGTTGATGCGTTTGACTAATACATGAATCCAAGCTCAAAATACTCCTGTCTCTTCGCTGTGGTGCACAAGGTGGGTGATCTTGTGTGACGGTGATGATGATTCTTTCGAGAAGGATGTTGTGTCTGCTAGCGAGTTTCAATAAAACACGCGTTTCCCTGTTAGATTTGAAGATAGGCTCATAAACCGCTGCTGTGGTGAAGATACTCGCTCCCTCGATAGAAGCTGGATTCGGTGGAGACTTGCTGTTACAGTTTGTCGCGGTGCTACTTTTTCCCACAGCACAGCCCACATTCAAATCTGCCCCGCCAAACGTCATTCATTTTCAGCGGCGTGACGCATAGTGAACAAGCGCGGCTTGATTTTTATAGACCAAGGCAGTCATCGGAGTGATTCCTGTCCTCTAAAAGTGCAGTTATACACACTGTCCTCCCTTACAGGGAGAGTGGAAGTGGACGCAAGGACTTGTTTCCATCTCTTTTCCTTCACTAATACCCAAGATAACTCACAAAACCTTTGTCATCTTGCCCCTCATCAACCCTAGAGGAAACAAGATATCCCACATCCCACCACGCAATGTCAAGTCGACAACTTCGCAAGCTCCAGAAGCAGCGGGAGCTGGAGGAGATAAAGAAGCTTTCGGAGCAAAATTCAGAAGAGAGCGAAGATGAACCTGCGCCAGTCGCGCCGAAACCTCGCGTGAGTTTGTTTGCGGCACTTGGTGGCGACGAAGACGAAGCACAAGACGAAGAAGAAGACGATGAGCAAGAGCAGAATCAGCCGGAAGAAAATGTTGTGAAACAACCGACGACTACAGGAAAGAGCAAGAAGAAGAAAAAGAAGAAGGCAAAGGCAAAGGCAAAGGCGTCGACGCCTGATGAGGACGAGGACGAGGACGAGATTGACAAGGCGATCAAGGAGCTCAACATCACGCCACAAACACCCGGCGACCAATCTACATCTGCAAGTTCAACGGCGCAAAAACGTCGGATCAATGAACTTCTGGCTATCAACACCTACCACCTCAAGGCTGTCAACGAGATGCGCAACCTCTTTGGCCGCGACGTGATTGAGTCTGCCGAAGCAGAAGAGGAGCAGGAGCGTAATCGACGAAGACGAGGACCCGTGCAGCAACAAGTCGATCTCGAGACATTTCTCCGTGGCCCCCCCGGCGCGCCGAAGCTACCAGAGGTCTCGTTGCGCCGTAATGTCTTTATCCAAGGACGTGAGCATTGGCCTCGTCAGAGCGCCGGAGGGTTGACGATGAAGGAGGTTGGAAAGGCCGATGATGATTCGTGGACGGAATACGCCTATGTTCATGATCAGAACTACGATGCTGTTCAGGCCTTCTTCTTTGCCTGTGTGCAGATTGGAGATCCTATGCGAATGGTCCATCTCCTCAAGGAAGCTCGTAAGTTGCATATAACACTTCAATTCTTGCATACGACCACAATAGCTGACATGCATAGCGTATCATGTCTCGACACTCCTCCAAGTCAGCAGTGTCGCCAAGCAGGACCAAAACATGGCTCTCGCCGCCGAATTGTGCGAGCGAGCACTCTTCACTTTTGGCCGTGTATCCACCTCGGCCTTCCGTCAAAACATTGAGCAAGGCAAGGCCCGCCTAAACTTCCGTCGTCCAGAGAACAGACAGTTCTGGCTGGCAGGCTATCACTATCTCAAGAGTCTCATAAGAAAAGGCACCTACCGTACGGCCCTGGAGTGGGCCAAGCTTCTCTATACCCTAGATACAGAGGATCCTTATGCCATGCGACACTTTATTCACTTTCTGGCTATCCGTGCTCACGAAGCTCGCTGGCTGGCAGACTTTGTGGATGAGCTGGAGAAGGTATCTGATAATCGAGATACCATCTATCTTCGACAGACCTTGGTGCTGGCTCACCTGCAGCTGGGCGATACTGCTCGCGCAACAGAAGAGCTTGAGAAGGGCATGAGACGGGTTCCTTGGCTGTACTGTGGACTATTCCAAGAACTTGGCCTCGACACACCACCGTCTATCTGGGGCATTAACGCCGACTCAAATGCGCGGTCTTTCTGGGTGAAGCTTTACATTCACCAGGCCAAGGATCTCTGGAACAATGCACAGGCTATACCACTGCTAGAGAAGGCGGCCAAGAGCCTCGAAAAGATCGACACCGCTGTGCTGCCCAGTGACGAGTCCCCGCCTGACCAAGGAGCCACCAGACTTGCGTATCTCGAAGGTCAGACATCGCTCATCGCCCTGGCCCCACGAGAATACCTGGATGTGCAACCAAATTACGAATTCGACCCGCTGCCGCCTCCAGAAGAGGAAAATATCTTTACATCACAGGGCACGAGGTTACCTTGGGTAGAGAGGCAACGGCAGAACCAGGCGCCTACAAGTGAGATCGAAGCGCGCATGCGTAATATGTTTGCGCGGCACGCAGCCGCACCTGCGCCTGGAGGAGCTGTTCCCTTCGGCGGAGAGGCTGACAGCGACGATGACGCTGAGCTAGCTGCGATGCTGGACGATGAGGAACTGCAGCGGGACCTCGCAGAGCACGCACGCTCTGGCAATGAAGCTGGTCTTCTTGGACGTCTGATGCAAATCCTTGGCGTAACGGCCGGGCCGACTGCTGAGAGGCCGGATGAGGCCGATGCTGATCAGGAGATGGAGATTAGGGCTGGGTTTGATAACAGAGATGGGGAAAATGGTGGGCCGGAGCAAATCCAACGGGAGGCGGACGGTGGTCATAACTACGACGGCGTTCCAGGGGCTTGGCCTGAGGATAGGTGAGGCTGACTATCGATGTGGATGAAAAGGCTGATGATGATGATTATTGCCTGCTTTATTAATCAATCTTCAATACCAAGCGTTGAATGATAGTGTCTGGGAAGAGTTGCTGTTGTCAGTTGTAAAAAAAAAAAAAAACCGAGTCTATAGAGTTTGTAGTATCAACTAGATCACCTGGTGAAGATGGATCTGTGACCCAGATCTAGGTCTGATGCTAATTATTACCCCATTACCAAAACCCGATGAGCAAAGAGTCATGATAACTATGCGTGTCATGGTGCAGTAGGAATGCCTTCATCATCAAGGTAGTAGAATCTTGGCTCATGAACGATCGCTTATTCCCGTTAGAACAAGCCCGAGAAGCCAAGGCTTGCCCGATGAAACAGAGGAGCTATCGTCAGGTCATGACTAGCCAGGTGCAGGAATTACCCCATCATCTAGAGTGAGCTCTTAGAAAGTTAGGGTAGTGTCGGAGATGAAGTGCTTCTAGAAAGGGCGGTAGAAGGTGATGAACTGGTACTCAGCAGCCAATGATACCAAGGGAGCGTGACATTGACGGAGATGGGCTAGACGGAAACAAGAGAATGTGTCCTTTCTCAGCCCTGTCTAGTGCTCATGCTAAAGGGAGACAGGAGGAGGCGTTCAGGATGTGATGTGTTGAACAAAGCATTCCAGCTTTGCCGCATTGAGTAAATTGTGTTTGGTTGGTACTTTGGTGCCGCATCACCGGGCATGCATATTGGTGACAAGACAAGGCCATTCTCTGGGGGGCTAAAGAGGAGCGTATGTAATTGACAGAATACAGCTGAACCGTTCGGCTTTCGGTAGCATATGTGCTGATCCTATGGAGCCGTTGAAACCGACGGCAAAATGAATGGCCAGAAGTACGGTGCACATTGTCGGCCGACTGGTATTACTTATAACAGTAGCCCAGGCGCATGCGGAGCATGCAACATGATACGGAGCACACGATACACAGGGCATGGGTTAAAAGTAAACTATTTGTTAGTCGGTCTGGGGACGTCTACCGGGGTAAAACGTGGTGGATAAAGACTCTAGCCTCAAGAGGGCCAATGAAGCCGCCACCTCGTTCGAGAGGATGGACCCGAGGAATAAACTATCCGCAGCCTTTTGATTGCGGTTGTTCAAGTGTTGGAAAATCAACGAGCTGAAAGAGAACCGAAAGGGGGGGCGTTGCTAATTATGTTGCGAATCTATTCTCGTCTCGGCTCGGCTCGGCTTCATGTAGACCAAAGGAGGACTGTCACGAGACGGACAGGAGCTCCAAGGCTACGTTTGTGATATAGTAGCAGCCATTCCTTCAGTCTCAGATAAAAATGACTCCATGAATATCCTGCGCTGTGCCGTCATGCACATGTCCGTGGGCCGGGGATTGGATGGAAATGCTTGCAACAAGCACGGCTTTGTACATAGATGTGGAAACTGGGGATACGATGGGTCGGCCGAAAGGATTGTCGAGTCCCGTGGTGATTCCGGCGATTTTCAGTGTCACATCACAGTATTTCCGTCGCCGTAGCTTTGATCTCAATTCCAGTCTTGTTTTCCAGAGGGCAGAAGCTCTGCTCATTCGTCTCGGCTTCTGTCGGATCCATGCATGCATGATATGGATGGTATGGATGGTATGGATAGTTTCTGGGTTAGCACGAGCCAGGTGGTCAACCTTCCAGACAGCGAGTGACATTTTCGTGCCACCAAGGAGGACGGAGGAGAGAAATGGCCGGTCGAGGCTGTCGATCATGGCGGGGAAACATCCAAGTTGTTGATATTGATTGATGGAATTTCGCCTACATGCCATAGTAAAAGAGTCGGGGTCCGATTCATGACAGCAGCCATCACGTGCGACTCGTGCGTGGTGGCATGGGGAGGAAGGGACGGTCTGGAGTCGAGACCATGCCGCTTTCGAGGTCTAGGCCTAATCCAAAGACCGGCTCCGAGATGGAAGGTCACTTCATTTTGCCCCGGTATTGGTACCTGCCTTCCGTGGTAGGTATTCATATCCCGCCCAGTTGGAAAGAGCCTAATAATCAATCAGTATTCGATTGGAAAGTGACGTGGAGACTGGATTCAATCACCCGTTGATGAAGCGCACTTCTGAGTCTCCAATTTATGACTCGATTTTGAATTTCCCGTATTAGTTATCCTTATCCTCATCGTCTCCTCTTTGTTCAGACAACACCGTCTTCCGCAACGGGTACTCGTTCTAGGTCAAAAACAAGCATCGCATTGTTTGTCAATTAGCAATCGGAAAAGATGGACAATGTCGTGATGGAGGAAAACACACAAGACCCATCAGACAGTTTCAACGTGATTTAGACCTTCGCTTTGTCCAAACAATTTTCGCTCTCTACCGAGTACTTACTTCGAGTCTCATCTTCCGCACCCCCTAGGCGAGTTACCAGGACCCAGATTGTTGGAATCGGCCGATCAAACCGCCCCCCCGCCAAGTTAAAATATTCCCAACTCCAGGCGGCGACTCCAGCACAGCTCTGCGCCATCGCCCGCATAGTCCCGCGCCCACGGTCTTGTTAGACAACGACTCAGTAACCGACAACCCTGGAGATTAGCGATCCATCGACTCTGTACTGGATCTTACCATCGAGCAGTCAATAGACATCAGATCGTCAATCCTCGGGCATTGGACAATAGCCTACGCAGCCAATCACCGCTCCGAACCGTCCCGTAACTAACACGATATCTCGCAGTGCTGCAATGGAAAGGTCCAGCCCAACGGGTCCACTAGTCTAGCTCGAATCTGCAGGCTCACTCGCAGACGCAGACGCAGACGCAGACGCACTGCTTGATCCCTCGACTCGCGTGTGCGCGTTTCTGGGGTGGCTGGATCAGACAGTCCGACAGGACTGCGACAGCCCAGCCCAGGGAAAAAGAGGCAACGCCTGGGCTCTAGTTCGGCGTCGACTGTGTTCCATTCGAAAAAGGTAAAGGCTAACGCTCAACGACCACGACCCTGGCAGGACAGGGCAGGTGAAGGTGCGTGTGCGCCCCATCCCCAAGCTCCCAAGTCAAAAGGTTTACCTATACCGTCCTGGCCTGGCTGTTCGGTGGGTGCCCCGTGCCTTTGTGCCCCGTCTTCCGCCCGAGTCCGCTTGGTGCTGCCTCTCGAACTTCTCCGTATCGGCTTCGCCTTGATCAATTCTTCTTTTTGGCTTTGCCTCCTTTCTCAAACTTGTCTGAATTCTTCAACCTTTGTTATCCGCCATGTCCGTTGTGAGCTTGGTGCGTTTGCAACTCAACATTGTCTACCTTTCTGAGCCGAGGCTATCATCGACTTGCTGAATACACCATCTCACTGCCAAGGCTCCCGTAGCTGGTCGGCGCGGCTCCCTCGACCGTCGCAACTTGACCATCGTCTGCTCGACATTTTGTGTGCTTGTATTTTTTCTAATATAACCTTGGCCGAACCTTCTGTCAGCTCGTTTCCCGGCCCCCAAGCTCCGAGCTTTCTTCCTTTTCGCGCCGCGTTGTCCCCGACGTTTCGTCGCCTGGTTGCAGGCATGCCCGAGATGACTACAGCGCATTCAACCACCCAGGATGCGGGCAACGCACCTGCCACAGCACCTCCTCAGTCTATCCTAACTTCCGCGCCGTATGACACGCCTATATCGCAGCAACAGACTCCTCCGCATCACCATCTACACCAGCAGACGCCTTCGCAAGGCCATGCGCTCACTCAACAGCAGCAGCAGCAGCAACGGAGCGTCAAGAGACCCAGGCCAGTAAAGTCTTGTACTGAGTGCAGGAAGCGCAAACTTCGTTGCGATCGCCTTTGTCCATGTTCGCAATGCCAGAAATCGAACCGTACCTGCAAATACGCCGTCGACCACGATTCCGCAAACCTTTCTGAAGGTTCTGACGGCGAGATGCCAGAACCGGCTCGGCCCGCTAAACGCAGCTGCAACGCAGGCATATTTAACTCGGGCACTCCTCTCCCCAACAGCGAGCCGACATATGGAACTGTTCGAAACGGCGATGTTACAAGCGCGCCCTCGTTGGAAGAGCTGTCGGCGCGCATGGAAAGACTTGAAAGGCAGCTCATGGCCAGAAGCCCTGCTGTGTCTGAGGCTAGTGGAGGCAGGCTCGTTGCTGCCTCCTCTTACACTATCCGAGGATTGACAGTCAAGCAAGGGGCTTTACGAACACGATATCATGGTCAAAATAGCTCTCGTGTCTTGCTGAATCTGGTAGGATTTCTCCACGTTTTAATATGGACTTTTGCTAAAAATAACTAGTTTGATGAGGCGAAAGATTTCATGGCGAATACCTCTAACAACAATGCTGTTCGAGATGTTCTGCTCAACTTTAAACGGTTTCATAAAGCTCTTATCGACGAGTATCGGAAATCATTATCCCCGATTACCGTCTTTGTTGATTCGATGATGCCCGTACAAAAGCGTATGACGGATATTCTGCCCAAGAAAGCGATATGCGACAGACTTATCGCCTCATACGTCGATACGTCCGAGACGATTTACCGAATACTTCATCTGCCCATGTTTACCGAGCAATATAATCTCTTCTGGGAAGGCAAGATACAATCCGAGTACTTCCTCCCACAGTTGTTGTCGCTGTGCTCCATTGCGTCCCGGTTCGAGACGAAGTCAAAGGGTATGGGCAACGAGCGGTCCGAGGGTGTCCATATCCCAACGGCATGTGCCCTTGTGCGATCATGGCTGGATAGTCTAAGGGGAAAGCAACTGGTCGAGTTCGCAGTACTTCAGATAGAGGTCCTCCTTCTGCATGCGCAGCGAATGATCACGCCTCGAATCCAGGAGTCATGGACATCGCTCGGCTCTATCGTACGAATGGCCATGACTATGGGGCTTCACCGGGATCCTTCCGAATTTGAACCTCGCGTCCCTATATACTTGGGCGAGATGCGTCGCAGGCTGTGGTTTACGATCCTTGATATGGATCTGCACATTTCCCTAGCCAGCAACTTGCCTTGCCTGATTCGAGAAGGCGACTTTACCTGTCGACCACCCCGGAACCTGGACGACATGGAGCTTTTCCCAGACATGAAGGAACTACCACCATCAAAACCCATAGATGTGGTTACAGACAACCAGATGCAGGTCTACGCAGCCATGACGCTGGGTGTGCGGATGAAGGTAGCGCATATGCTGAACCGGATCGACACAATCCGAGACTACCAAGATGTCTTGGACATTGGTGCTAAACTGGAGCGGTTCCTCGATGACATCAACTACATCTTCCCTCGACAAGGCATACTTAGCGATGCGCAGAAGAGTAAACAGTGGCGATCCCGGGTGATTCTCGACATGCACGTGCGGCGACCCTTACTCGCACTTTATCGGCCATTTGCCATCGGAGCTCCAGACGCGCCCGGGCAGATCTCGCGGGCGTATCTGAGGTCCTCGATGGTTATCATGAAGTATCTGGATGAGCTGGATCCTATGCTTGCGCACTTCCAGGACATTGCCGAGATGTACCACCAAGTGCTCAAGAAGGATATCATCCAGGCGGCCTTGAGTGTATGCTTCTTCATCCGGTCGGCGGTACGCCCAGCTTCTGACAGTTCAGGGCTTGGCACCCAGGCCTTGCGCATGTCCCCCGATTCTTCGGACGACTTCCCGACGTACAATCCGGAAAATCTTGTGCTTTGGTCTCCATCTCGACTCGTCAGCACCGTGGAGAAGACTCTGGACCTCCTGGTCCGCAACATCAGCGGTCGCGACACCAAAGATGTGGTGTGTCTAGCAGTTGTGCTGGATTGTGTGTCGAAGCCCGAAGTCAAAACAGAAGATGTTGTACAGAGCCTTCGTGTGGTGCTGGATCGCTGCTCGAGAGCGACCAACATGAACCTCGACACCATGCCTATGGGTGGCTCTGGCGTACCTGTTGATGGGTTTCAAGGGGACGCGTATAGGCATCATGTACCATTCATGTATCAACGAAACTCGATCGGAGTGCCGGCGGCCGTCAACGACTTTGCCAACTGGATGCTGTGGGAAGGATGGGAGTAGCTGCCCCAATCAATCTCTTGATGATGGGGGACGAGAGCATATTGTTGGTCTAGATAATGGGGCGTCTCCGTCCCTTGCGCTTCTTGCAGCGATCTCGCTTCTAGTTTGTCACCTTTTTCTTTCTCGTCTCTGGAGTGGTGGCTATGCCTCAGGCTAGCATTTGTGTAGTAGACTGGCGAGCAGCCAAGACGATGGTAGATGCATGGCCATGGTGCGCCAGTTCTGGGAAATTCAGCGGGCGTTGGCGTTCTCCCCCGTGCTAGGGGGCATTTTCTGTTTACTGGGTGCCTTTATACTGTTGGCCATTGGCGATATGGCAAGGCGCATCCAGGTTAGATGGTCTAAAATGTGCTTTTCGTAAGCCTGGCGCAAGTACAGGCCAACCGATGAGGTGTTTTAGGGGAGATGTGTACAGGGCATAGAATGATGATGCTTTATGTTGTCGATAGATGAGGCCTTGCACAGACTGACACGACGTCTGGTTGCTGGGGCTCTTGGTGATGAATCAATGACAAGTAAACAAACAAACCCCTATACAACAATGTCGATTCTTGGGCCCCCCTTCTGAACACATCATCACGACATTGCTTGGCTTTGTAGCTAGGACTAAGCCATGTACTGTACATGGATTGTAACAAGTCGTTGTACGGCGTATTGAAGATCTACAGGCAGTCAATCAGTTAGTCAGTCTGTCAG
>JABFAK010000986.1:0-26110 GCA_013266265.1 Fusarium sp. NRRL 66182 | reverse complement strand
GCGTAATTTAACTAGATGATGAGAGGTAGTGAGGCCGGGTTGGGCAGTTTATAGAGATCAAACTCGAACGTGTCGATGTCGATGCGACCAATGGCATTGAGGCCGGCAGCAGTGAACCAAGCTCCACGATCACGGTTGCCCGAGACATCGATGGTGACGCGGATGCCAGCTGGAAGATCATCGACGGCTGCAATGTTGGCCCAAGGGAATGGATACTCGGTCATGCTGCCGTCCTTGGGGTCAAGTCGCACCATGCTGTTGCCTGCAATCTCGGAAAGCCAAAGATATCCATCTGGAAGGAATTCCATCCCACTAGGAAGGCCAACGGGATTGTTGAGTTTGAACCTCTTCTTTTGCCCGCTCGTGACGTTGACCCTCAAGATGGTGTTTGAACCGATGAGCTCTATCCAAGCAATGTCAAGCTTGCCAGGCTCTAATTCTGTCTCGCAGGGCAAGTCTAGCAGCGAGACTTGGGCATACTCGGTGATGCCATCAGCTCTTTTCATCATCTGATGTCCATCTCCATAGTCCTGGAGCGGGCTCGCCGAAACGAGAGCCAAAGACAAGGCGAGAGTATATGAGGAGGCAAATAGTTTCATAATGCAGATTGTGTGATACTCTTGATCAGTGACTGAAAAAAATGAGCTGAAAGTTTTGAGCAGCAAAGAAAACGAGGCGGAAAAGAGATTAGATTTATATCTAATTCTAAATGCTATATTAGTAGCCTTCCCTTTCCTGTGCCCTCGGTCTCGCAATCAACAAGCATAAACAAGCAAAGCAAACTCGACGTACATCCAAGTACCCTCGGTTAAGTCCATCAGCGTGGTACTTTCTTGTAAGTCTTTCATTTAACCCCTATTGCTATCAATGTTGCAGTTGTATGAGACACGGACGAACCCAAATCCCCGGCAATCTATCTATCCGTACCTAAAGTATGCGACTGTACCCCGTGATTGGGGCTGAATGCGGGGTATGAAGTAAGTATATCTAATGTCGATCTTCGCTCGGACGTCGATTGCAGCCAACCGGTGATTTTCAGTGACCACAACTCGTGATTACTTGTACTTGTTGATCATCTTAGCCCTCGGCAATACGCCAGAGACTAAAACCAGATGATGGGTATTGGAAACTTGACGCCAACACTCAGTCAACGCGTGAAGGTGCAATAGCATTCGGCAATGTACGCCTATATGGTGTCTCTCTCATATGAAGGCATGAAGACGAATCATGGTAACCAGTTTCAAGCACAACTAACCAGATACGCGTGCTGAAAAGATGGCATTTAAATTACATCTAGAGACGTCGTATGTAGAATGTGAGTAGCAAGTGGTCAATGGATAGATTGCGCACTGAAACTCGATTTCGAAACAATATAAACACCATGATTTCTTACCTATGAACAGGTCAAGAGCATGGTCATGAATAAACCTCTCCTGAAAGAGGTCTTTTGGACAACCTTCAAGTAGTTCCCAGACGTGGTGTTCGCCGACTGTGCTGTGTCCAGCTCCCACCTCTTGTTGCATTCGGTAGAACTCGCTCTTGGCAAAACAAGGATGATGATCTTTATTCTTTACAGACAACTAATACCCTTTGTTTCCAGAATTGCTACTTCGGAAAATTGTATAGGTACCTGGCATAGCCGTTCCTCCGTACCATCAAATACAAACTCCAGAACGGCAACAACGAGCTCCATCACCACAGCGGCCATCCGCCTACCATCAATTGTCCCCAGCGCAGCGTCGATCCTGGGCTCAGAGCCTTCGGTAATATCTCGTAGGGTGACAAGTAATGGCACGTCTAGAAAAGATTGATGTGTTGTACCCGCGATCTGCATCATCATACCAGGTCCACGTAGATTCTCCCAGGTTTGGTTCCAAGAAGGGCCTTGCTCATGAGAACGAGGCTGTCCGATGAGGAACAACGGCTTGTCGACACCGGAGGTAACAACGGGACCAAGCATATCGCCGTCAAAGTTAATGCCGCCGCGAATTCGGTCGTCGGCAAGTAATGACGATGCGGTGGTGGCGCCGCCGATGGAGTGACCAAAGATGAAGATGCGGTCGACTCGTGTAAAGCCGACAATCTCCTTTGCGGCAGAGTCATCTTTCAACATGTCGATGATGAATGAGATATCCTGTTGGCGAACCTATTATTTCGAATTGTTAGTGTGAAACTACCAGCTAGAACTTCCAGTGATCTATCTACCTGAGTCGACTTTTCAAGAACGGTCTGGTTTGCTACGCCAGCAACTCCAGGGACGGAAGTCCCATCGGGAAATTCAATAATGGTAGCGTCGTATGGGTGGTCGACTGTCAGAACGACATAGCCGTGGCTGGCCAATGTCCTCGCCATAGCGCTGTACATGAGTCTCGATACACCTCGGCCAGGCGAGAAAAGAATGACAGGAAAGCGGGCTCGTTGCTCTCCCACCTTGCCGTTCTTTATGCCTTGGTCAGGGATTCTGCAGAGTCTCATCCGCAAATCATCGAAAATCCCATCCGGGAGTCCCATGGCGTTGGTCTGCAGCTCAAAGATTCGTGTCGTCTCGGGGGGCATATAGGGGACATCAAGCTCTCCATTGGGGCAAGACTCATTCCTAAAGCTGGTGGGAGTAAAGGCGGAAACCAAAACACGGCGCTTCTCTGGACTCTCTTTGGGAGCGTAGGGGTCCCATCTCCTTTCATCAGTGAGGGTTTTGACACTCAAGCCAACAGAAAAGGCACCAGGAGATACAGATGGGACAAGAATTGCGCCAGCTGTGGCGGCAAAGCCGGCGATGAGGTTGACGAAAAGCATGGCTTTCGATTTGCTCTACTGATTTGGGAGTTTAGATGCTTTCCTTGCCTGCCCTTGATGGTATATTATAAGCCTTTCTTGAGAGATCCAATTCTGCCTTACAATAGGGGAAACCCCTTACACGAGCCAAAGTGGAGCGGAGGAAGAGATCCCTGCAAGTCTTCTCTCGTAAGAGGCGGTAGGATCGTGCTATGTAACGTAAATGATGCCATTAATTCAGTCAGCTATCTCATATCGGCAAAGTGTCTTCGTAAAGATACTTGGCAGCTTATACAGCCCTTGCTTGAGTGTTGAAGCTAATGTTAACAAGGCTATTGTGCTACGCTATCGGAACAGAATTTTGAGATTCTATTTATAACATTCAGTCCCTTTTATGTAGAAACACGCTTCATTTGTCAAGTCCTCGTGCTGAAATGCGGATTCATAATGCACTTTGTCAGAACTGCATATTCAAAGCCGTCGGTAAGCCGATATTGCCACCTACAGGCGGCCGTGTTGGCAGAATCTCCTTTTCCTGAGGCCCAGCATAGGTGAGGGGGAAGTAATTCGGATCAGCGTCAAAGTGAACCAAGGCCTGCAGTAGGTTGATCTCATTGTCGAAGTCAGTATACGGGTCAAACTGTGCATCAACGACTACGGATTCACCACCCATTCTTGACCTTGATAATGGATCCTGGGTGCTGTTGGAACGCATCTGCAGCCCTGACGAGCTATTCCCTTGCACGCCATCAGACTGCGTGCTGTCATTCTGCATACTGCCCATGGTAAGAGGGGTAATCAGCGCGTTGGGCGCATATATAACGGTCTGTTCGCCGTTATCGAGGGGATTTCTGTTCACATTCGTATCTGAGAGACATTGGTTGACGTAAGATGCTCCCAAAGTTGTTGCTGGCCGTCTTGGACTCGAGATGCCAGGTGTTAGGTCGAGCATGGGGATATGGACATGGGTTCTTTTTATCACAGCCCCTATGAACCGTACGACATGGTCTGCAGAAGCGTACATGCCGCGAAGACAGTGCAGGGCCTGCCAGCATTGATAGAACTGACCGATAGAGGCGTACCGAGAGTCGGGTCGAGCGGAGCTAATGTCGTTGAGATGAATGAGGATGGCAGACAGAAGCGCGGGGATCGCAGATGTGGATGCAAAGCGTAGTAGGTTGCCCAGATGTAGGTCATATACCACCTCTGTGATTCCCCCAGCAGCATCAGCGATCTTTTCAGCAGATAGCTTTGTATTGATGTTCTCCCCAGACCCATCTCCAGACTGTTGTGCCTGGGGCCGGTGCAGGATGGCCGTCGAGGTGAGATAGATCATGTGCATCAGTGCTTGGTGTAGATGTAAGATATCATGGCACGGGGCCTGTTCTCGCTCCTTTCGGGATCGAATTCCATTATAACGGCAGAAAGGGCTCAGATTCTGCATCCAGGTGCGTAACTTGAGGTCACATTTCTCCATGTCCTGCACCTGCTGAGCTGATTTCTTCGGTACAACCATCATGGTGACTTTATCTTCTGCCTTGAAGATATCGCTGTTTAGGACTGAATACTGGGTGAACAGGATATCTCCAATGTGAGCGCAGAGCTGTGTAAGCTCGACGAAGCAAAGCATGAGGCTTTTCTGGGTCGCAGAGTCTACTATGGCGGGTGCCCCTAGGAAGCGGACGACGGACTCATCCAATGGTCCCATTTCCAAATCTTCCACGGTTAGACTTGGAACGTTGAACGAGCTGGGTCGTATTCGAGCCGGTCGTCGAATTCCCAGCGCCAAGAGGCGATCCCGTACATAGCAAGCCCACCAGATCCTCTTGCGCCCACGTTTTGCCTTGGGGCTGATATCTAGCTGTTCAGGGTCTCGGTGTATTCCCAAGATCTGCGCCAGAGACAACGCGATTCCTGTCCAGTGCCAAGTGTCCTTTTCGTCTTCGGCTCTCTCGTACCAGTATGTCATCAGCAGCAAAGCCTGCAGTCGAGCGATACGGTCAGGCTCAGCATCTAGATCGTAAAGAAGCCGCACTCTCTCGAAGAAGTCCTTTCGCATCGACCTGCGGCTTTCATATCCCCTTACAACACAGTTCTCCGTGTCCAGATAAGCGACACCAGCAAACATGACAGCCTGGAATAAAAGCAAACTGACACGTGAACTCGCATCACGACGAGTGACGGACAACAGAAAGGTCGATAGATCAAGTATGGGCATGAACGGATGTACAAACTGATAGTAGAGCCGAAAAAGCTCGCATTGGAGCTTCTCATCAGGTATTTTCAAGGCACCTTTCGAAGCGAGGTATTCGATGTCTATGGGCGTTAGATGAGACGGCAGAGGTCGAACATACAAAGGCAGGCCCTGTCTGTTCTGGCCAGACGATCCTGGAGAAACCTCTGCCGGCGACAAACCAGGAGCCCGCACATTTTTGTTCATGGGGACAACGACGTTGCCTTCAACCTGAGTAGAGCCGTGTCGTGAATTGCCTTCCAACCCTGCAGGCTATTAGTCAAGCTGGAGATGGACTCTCGTTTCATCCATCACCGACCAAGACATACCTTCAAAGGTGAGAGAGACAGGAAACTCTTCGGCTGCATTCGAGTTCTCAGGTGCTGTATCTGCTGTTCTGGGTGCTTTGCTTCGGCACGTCTCAGCGAGGACACAGTCCAACTTATCCAGGCGACAGTTGGTACACGGCAAGCTTTGCCTCGTTACGTCGCAGCGAACTTTCCGCCCGCGGCACGACAGGCAGGCACGAGATGCGCGTCTTTTTGCGGCAGACTCGGATTGTAACTCGTCTCCTTTTCGCTTGTTGTTCAGTCCAACGGATTGTTGCTCTTCGTGCTGTGGCGACGGCATCATGGAAATAGAAAAATGGATTTATGAACGGACAAGGGCTTTTAAGTAGGAAAAGTGAATAAAGATTCTTCCATGGATGGACCTGAAAAGCCACAATGAGGATTCGTTATAGTAGTGAGCGTGATGATTAGCCAAGATGATGGATGGAAACTGGAAGATTGCCAGCAAAAGAGCCAATTCACAATGAAACCCCGCTCCTAATCCATGTAATTACCCGCTCAGCGACCAGTTGCAAATAGGGTATGCTTGTAATACCCCCAAAAGCTATGTTGGGAGTACAATAGACGCACCAGTTCAGTGACTCGTCAAGACTCCCAGAGTCCCTCAGAAAAGAGCCGGCGAAAGCCAGTCTCATATCGAACTAAACTTGCTTCCTTATATCATTCAAGTCTTTATACACCCGTACTCAATTTTTATCACACTTCATTAATCTCAGCTGACATGAGTTTGAGCAGACTTATACGTGGTTACAAAGGCTCTGCAAACTTTCTCCCATATATTGTTATTATCCTTCTCGAGGCCTTTGACCTGTTTTATTAATACTCTGCCTATCACACAGAAATCAGCGTTTACTGACATGGCCCATGAAAGAAATCTGGCTCTAACCCAGCCACTAAATAGCAAGTCATGCGTTAGTGTCACGGAGGATGGCTAGCTTCAGTCACCTCGGTTATGACTGCTCTGATGATCAACACAAAGTTGCCTCGGCTATCAGAGGATAGCCTGTTTCAGGCTCCAGTAACAACAAAAAGGAGTGCTGCAACTTTTTGTTCTTGTTGGAAAGAGGCAGCCTTACACAGTCGCCGAGGGAAGCCTGCGTGATCTGATCTCTCATTTCGCCCCCTAGGGCGGTAAATAGATCTAGAAGTATTAGAAGAAAAGATACGAGATGTTGAAAATATGTAAGCATATAGATATTGTCGTTCCATTACCCAGTGTCGTTTTGCCTCGGCGGTTGACTCACATGTGTAAAGCCAGCAGTGGACTTGATTCAATGCCGTTGCTTAAACCCAGCCCAAAAACTCTGGAAACTATGTTATAACAGTCAAAGTGACTAGACAATTCTAAATCCAAGAGTGACATACATGGGCTTTTCCGAGGTAATTTGAAGTGGCATTGACGGAGTTCAAATAGAGTTGCTGATGTACACCAAAGAAGGGTATGCATCCTCAGCGTCAGAAGAAATGCTTGAACGAGATAAGAGATCAGATATCAGCACCGACCATGTAATCTAAGTAGTTCAAATGTATTGATCAGACTGCATATGTTTAGCCAGTGGTGTAGGTTGGTGCTATTATGAACATAGCAAGATTTATAACTAGAACCCTCGACTGGCTCTAGTCTCAATACTGGCCTGTTCCAGAAATACAGTATGCAGCGTTCATAAAACAGTTCCCCTGTTCATCAAATGGCCCGGCTAGTTTTACGTCGGGGTGTCCAAGTACATTGGCGAGAATGTCCTACTACACAGGCCGAGGTTTGTGCAAACTCGAGACGTAGCTGCTCGAGCATCTTTACTAAGGTCTATGCCCAATCCTGAGGAGGATCCTTTGAGCATCATTCCAGTAATTCACTACCTAATGCTTCGTATTCTTTCCATTCTTGAATAGATTGGGAGCTTATCTGCCTGCGCTTGACGATACACATCTTCGTCTCGCGTCACGCCGCGGCCCCAAACCATGGATCTAACAGCAGTCAAGGAGCCGGTGGCGAGATCACTGCCATATAGTGAGCGACTGGCAGCTATTTTGCGGCCTTTCATTATTGGTGGTGCATCAGGTCTCGTTGCTACAACATGCATTCACCCCATCGATGTTATTAAAGTACGACTTCAGCTTGCTGGGCAAGGCAATAATGGGAGATCCCGTCCTGGCTTATTCTCTGTTGCCAAGGGGATTGTGTCCCAAGGTAAAGTCTTGGATTTGTACCAAGGCATCTCTGCAGGCTATCTTCGACAGGTTGTTTACGGCACGGCACGTCTAGGTCTATTCCACACATTTCATGATGCAATGAAGCGGAGGGCACAAAGGCAAGGACGAGAGATCAACTTCATGGAGAGGGGCCTGGCAGGACTTCTCGCAGGCGGTCTGGGCTCACTCATTGGAAACCCTACAGAGGTTGCGTTGATTCGAATGCAGAGCGATGGGATGAAGCCCCCGGCCGAACGTTCAAATTACCGTTCCGTGTTTGACGCTTTGTGGAAGATCACGAGGGTTGAAGGTATGCGAGGCCTCTGGAGTGGCACGTATCCTACAGTGATAAGAGCATGCTCGACCAACTTTGGCCAACTGACATTCTTTTCCGAGACCAAACACCAACTAGCTACGCACTCAAACCTGTCACCCTCAGTACAGTCTCTAGTGGCTTCAGCAACAGCCGGCATCTTTGCCGCCGTCTTGAGCTTGCCCTTTGACTTTATCAAGACCAGAATGCAATGGCAAGATACCCGAACTGGCGGGGGAGTCTAGTACAAGGGCATCGTCGACTGCGTAGTCAAGGTTGTCAGAACAGAGGGGTTGACCGCATTTGGTCGCGGATTCGTACCCTATTTCTTTAGGATTGCTCCTCATGCGTGAGTCTCAGCAGGGTAGTCTCTTCTCTATATTCGCTGACAAAACTTTCAAAGAATGATCATGCTCACGGTCTCGGATGCTATCACTAGACGTTGGGTTAAATGACAGCGGGGCGATGATGGTAGAGGAATTATGATGAGATTTTCCGTCGACAATTTAAGGCATTCAAATTGAACGGGGAATACAGGGGCATTTCAAAACTAGCTATGCTTTTATGGCCGTATATCAAAAGCCTGACTTATATGAGGCACAAGTAAAACGTGGAGAATAGATATCCATGCCATTGACATACAGTTTCTGTGCTACAAGCACTACAGAGGCCCTCGCACTGGGCAGATGTAGAGTAAAACTGATATCAGACAGTTATCCTCAGACTGATGATGCTAGCCTCGTTAGATTTACAATTGCCGAAAGGCCAATGTGAGCATGAACGGGCTATCAACATGAATATAAGTATTCTACAAGAACTGGTATATAATAGAAACCATTCAAGTCATACGTCTTTTGTTGTCTCCAGGTTGGGTAATTCTACTCAATCATTTGTGTCTAAACTAAAGCTTCATTACTTCCTTCACCCACCTATATCCTGTTCCAGCTAGCCTCGATGATCACTACCTCCGGCAATCCTCATATCTTCCCTCGATGTGGATGCTGGTTCCCGAGGGAACTTGTAGTGCCACCCGCGGCTTTGTTGCAACGTACCCATGCCACTTGTAGTGTGGCTTGGTTTGGACACAATGCGGCGAGGGCAGTTGTCTTATATGGCAGTATACAGCTGGAGTTGAGAAACTGTGACAGGGTGATTCTTTAATTGGACGTCTCTGATGCATAAGGTCTTTGCAAGCTGCAAAGATGCAGAATCCAACACTCGCCATGTCTCATATACTACGACAATCTCTGAGACTCTCACCCAGCAGGGCGATAGCTTCCTCGACAAGAGCTTGGGGCGTCTACAAAAGTCAGCATCAAAGACATATCCACGCCTATGCCAAAGAATATCTGCCCAATAACCTTCCAGAATGGACCGAGTCCCAGAGATCAGTCCGTGAGGCCATTTCCAAACTCTGTGCGAAATATTCGGACGAGTATTGGCTTGAAAAGGATAGGGAGCACGAATTTCCATGGGATCTGTACAATGACCTAGCTGCCAACGGCTGGCTGGGGATCTGTCTCCCCGAGAAATACGGGGGCTCCGGCCTGGGCATCTCAGAGGCGGCCATCATGCTGCAGACGATATCCGAATCGGGAGCCTGCATGAATGGAGCATCGTCAGTGCACATGAATATATTTGGCCTAGAACCGGTGGCCAAGTTTGGTACCGAGGAGCAAAAGGAACGCTGGCTTGTGCCTCTCATCCAAGGAAAGGAACGCGCCTGTTTCGGAGTTACTGAACCTAATACTGGCCTGGACACTCTGCGGCTTCAGTCGTCGGCACGAAGAGACGGTGACTTTTACAGACTCAAAGGCTCCAAGATCTGGATATCCACGGCACAGGTAGCTCAGAAGATCCTAGTCCTCGCACGAACTACACCGCTTGACCGAGTCGACAAACCGAGCCACGGCCTCTCGCTCTTCTACACGGATCTGGACCGGTCTTCAGTTACCGTCACCGAGATTCCCAAGATGGGCCGTTCTGCAGTTGATTCCAACACCCTCTTCTTCGAAGATTGGAAGGTCCCAGCCGCAGATTTGATTGGAAAGGAGGGCGACGGGTTCAAGATGATCATGCACGGTATGAACGCCGAGCGTGTGCTCGTGGGTGCCGAGGCCTTGGGAATCGGCTTTGCAGCATTGCGTAAAGCCAGTAATTATGTAAGTGAGCGAGTTGTATTTGGCAGTCCGGTTGGCAAGTATCAAGGAATACAGCATCCCCTAGCGGAATGTTGGATGAACCTTGAGAGTGCGCGGCTGATGATCTACCTTGCTGCACGTCTATACGATCAAGGCTACGAGGATGGGGAATATGCAAACGCGGGGAAATACCTAGCCTCGGAGAGCGCATTCAAGGCAGCTGAGAGAGCTATCATGTCCCATGGCGGCATGGGCTACGCAAAAGAGTATCATGTCGAACGTTATCTGCGCGAAGCTACGTTGTCAAGAATTGCGCCGGTTAGTGGCGAGATGATCAAGAACTACATCGGGCAAAAGGTCCTGGGACTTCCTAAGAGCTATTAGATTAGTGATAGAAACATGGTCTAGGATGTCCTGTTTTCGGTCTGTGAATGATGTGTACAATGTATAGACTGGTTGTCTTTGGAGCTGGAGGACGGAGTGTTAGTCTCATTCATTGTCATCTCACACACTGCTGTTCATCTTCACAATCACACTATCCGAATCCACTCGAGTATCGGCTTCTTCAATGCAATGAGATCTCCATCGGCTGTTCCACCTTTAATCGTTGGAATCGCGTATTATGGCTGGATATCCAGCCAACAACAAAGGCTACCCTGCATCTAGTATCGACATTTCATTCCTCTGTCTCGGTGCATGTCTAGACAAAGCCGAGGCTGTATGGCCTAGAGCCTATGGAACCTGATTGGGCATCCTGCGGCCCTTGCAAGCATCAATCCATGTCCGAGGTCTCTTCTTGAGCCCAGTAAACTCTGCGGGCCACGGGCGACAACTGGCGTTTGGCTTGAATGTGGTGACTCTTAACCTATCATAAGTCGGCATGTGTGTGAATGGACGGGTTCAAACAAGTCACACATCGAGCTTTTGAACCAACTCAATAAAGCCACAGAAAAGACCATAGACACTGCCTACTCGATCGTACCAGACATTGACACAAGCCGACATGATGAGGCCCAAGACAAGTTCGATACTCATTTCTTGCTCCTTGATTAAAAAGCAGTTTGGTCTTTTCAATGATAGAAAACTAGGACTTCCATATGGACCGCTTCAAGGGCCATCTTTTTCCACCAAAGGCATACCAGAAAATGTTCAAAACAATGGTGCTCTTACAGGACTGAGAATTCTGGATCTTTCCCGTGTCTTAGCGGTCAGTAGCCAGTTTCTGGCCTTGAACAAACCACTAAATTAACAGCTAATGTGTACATCTCGAATGTGTAGGCTCCTTTTTGTACACAGATCCTTGCGGACTATGGCGCCGATGTCATCAAAGTCGAAACTGTTGACAAAGGAGTATGTGTTGACCAAATAGCAATCATCTATGGTTCTCAAGATTCAGGCTAACGCGGACGATGAACGCCGTTAGGATGACACGAGACATTGGATGATGCCGGGAGAGCCAGCAAAATGGAAGAAAGCAGCCGGTCCCATGTCGAATTACTTTTCTGCTGTCAACCGCAATAAGCGATCCATAACCCTGGACCTGAAGCAAGACAAGGGCAAAGAGATACTAGCACGGCTTGCAACGAAGGCCGACGTATTGTAAGTTCACAATCTCCCTTATGCCAATTCCCAATCTACTGGCTGGGGAGGTACTCGAGAATTCGCTGCTGATGTTCTGAACTGTCCAATCCCGCAGGATAGAGAACTTTAAACCTGGGACTATGGAACGCCTAGGCTTAGGCTATGAGAGTCTCCAAAACAAAAACCCGAAACTCATCTATGCGAGTATCTCCGGTACGTTGCTCAACATGCGAGCGAGTTCACTTCAAGCCAGTCGAGTCAAGGCTGACGCTCTTTGGCCAAGGCTACGGAACAACTGGACCATACGCCAACAGAGGAGGATACGATCCAATAGCAGCAGCAGAAGCTGGTCTTCTCCATGTTACCGGGGAGCGCAACGGCCCGCCTGTACGCACCGGCATCGGCATGGTAGACATGGCAACCGGTCTGTATCTTCATGGGGCAATTCTCGCTGCCGTGCATGCTCGTGGACGCGATGGACATGGGCAACGTGTAGATGCGTCTCTATTCGAGACTCAGATTAGCATGTTGACCAACGTTGGGCTGGCGTGGTTGAATCTGGGCATCGAAGCCCAGCGCTGGGGCTGTCAACATCCTAGCATTGCCCCCTACGACGCCTTCAAGACCAAGGACGCGCACCTGGTTTGCGGTGCTACCAACGACGCTCAGTTTTCTGAACTCTGCAAGCTACTCGGCCTCAAAGTTCTCATAACCGATAAAAGGTTCACGACGAACCCCAAGCGTGTGGAAAATCGCCACCTGTTGGGTCCCATCTTTGACCGGGTTTTTATGACACGAACGACGGCCCAGTGGGTGTCGATCTTTGAAGCCACGAGTCTGCCCTTTGGGCCCATCAACAACATGCAGAAGGCTCTTACGCATCCACAAGCCTTGGCACGAAACATGATCTCTACCGTCAAAGTGGACGCGGCGCAATCGGGCAATCTACGTCTTATTGGACCGGCAGTCAAGTTCAGCCGGACAGAAACGTCTTTGAGACGACCACCCCCAAGTCTGGGTGAACACACGGCGGATCTGCTACGGGAACTGGGTATAGAGAGTGATGAGGTGGCCGAACTTCGGAAGCAGGGCGTTGTGTAGTCATCCACAAGTGAATCAGTGCCTTGCAGATGGATGGCTGTTCATAAACATATAACCTACCCCATAGCACTCGAATCATAAACGTCTGCTTTACTCTTTGTTTGTTCTTCTTTCGAGGGTGAATTAGAAACTCTGGTGAGAGAAAAGAATCTCGTGAGCATGTAGTCTTTTGTATTAGGAGTTGATGACTGCCGGAACTCTACGATTGCGGTTCCTTCCAGCCGCCTACGCGTAGAGTTGTTCGATGCTTCGGTGCACGAGATCCAGAGCGGAACAATTAACTCTCTAGCATATTATCAGGTTGTTCATAAGTCGTTTGGTTTATAACTTGGTTCCAAAGCACATATCACTTTGATGTGGTCTCAATCCCTTACCTATTCATCTGTAGATTGGAGAACTACTTACATCTACACCTCCCAACATTTTACAAAAGGGCTCAAATAAAATAAAGGCCCTTTTCCAGAAAGAAAATACGGCTATTTACAAGGTGAGTTACCAGATCGGGTAATACAGCACGACCCCATCAGAGTTAGCCAAGCTGCCGATTAGGGTGGTCAAGATTGCCTGTACTACTATGTTTACCTCGGTAAGTAGGAAAATAACAACAACAACATTGAATCACACAGCCTGCTTTGTACTAACTCATGTATCGAATCCACAGTGAGATTTCTCGCATACAAGATGCGCCTAATCCGAATGAGTCTCCTAAACCCCTCAAGTAACAGTCATCGTTTGACTGGAAGTTATTGATTGTCACATTACCCCTTTTCCTTTAACAAGATTTTCGATAATGAACCCAGTACCAAAGAATGCCTTATGGAACCCACAAAATGTGGCCGGCACAAACACAGCCAAGTTCATCAGCCATGTCAACGAGAAGCGAGGTCTGCAGTTGCAAACTTACCATGACCTGTACCAGTGGTCAGTGGGACAGAAGACGTTCCAAGACTTCTGGACAGATGCCTATAACTGGCTTAGACTGTCTCCAGGCGATAGCAAACGTGATGATGAATCTCTTCAAGGATCTGTAAGTTTCACCATCAAGATTCGTATTTCAGACAAGTGATGAGTTGCAGTGATGAGTTGCACATACATATTAACCATCACGCCTAGGGTGACCTTTTGTCCCTCATGTTCCCTCCTCCAAAATTCTTCCCAAACAGTACCCTCAGCATTGCTGAGATAATCCTCCGAGGTCGTAAGGATAAAGACCTTGCTATCTCCTTCAGCCGAGAAAAGGCGAGCGACATCGAGAGAGTCACCTGGGGCACTCTAAAGGAACGCATCCGAAAGCTACGTAGCGCTCTAATCAGCTCGGGAGTCAAGTCTGGGGATGTTGTTGCGGCTGTCATATCCAACTCGGTCGATGCCATCGCCATTTGTTTGGCAACGCTCTCCCTTGGTGCCGTGTGGTCGTCCACATCATGCGACATGGGGACTGGCGGGATCATCGACAGATACGCCCAAGTCCACCCCAAGGTGATGTTTGCAGACCAAGGTTATGTCTGCGCAGGAAAGGCGAACGACCTTACAGATCGCATCACTCACTGGTCACAAGAGCTCAGGACGAAAAGCCATAAGTTGACTCAAATCGTTTTAATTCCAAATAACAAGCTCGACATTACCTCTTCGAGTCACGTCGCCAACACATGCACAATGGAGAAGTTCTTGAAAGGTGATAGAGGAGACCCTTTGTTGTTCCAGCTGGTTCCGTTTTCGCATCCAGCCTTCATTCTTTTCTCTTCTGGAACGGTTCGTCCTCAAAATTCATAAGGAAGACTGATATACGACGCCTAAAGCTGACAGAGTGTAACAGACGGGTGTTCCAAAGTGCATAGTCCACTCAATGGGAGTACGTATACCCGGATGAGGACTTGGAATACCTTGATGCTGATGACATGGCACTCAAGGGGGTAGCCTTGAAGACACAGGTAGATGCGGTCATCCAACACGACGTGCGGACCACAGATGTGGTGTTCCAGTACACGACTGTAAGCTATTTCATCAACTAGAAAGGAAATGCAGCTTACTTTTGTCAAGACATCATGGATCATGTGGGTTTTAAACCTCATGAACCTCTCCTGCAGCGCTGCAATGCTGTTGTACGATGGCTCTCCTTTCCACCCACGTCCAACAATACTATTGGAGCTTATGCAGACTGCTGGGTGAGGGAAATATCGCCATAGACTACAATCTGCCCAGTTGCTAAGAGTTCTTTAGAGTCAGCGTGTTCGGGACGTCGCCGAGATACCTTCAAACACTCAAAAGTCACGGTATTGTGCCAAGTAAGACTCCTAACAGACACCAGAGCTCGATATAATAGAAGCTAATCAGCTGTGATGTTTGCAAACACTAGGACTTGAATTCGATCTTGGCAAGCTACGTATTATGCTTTCAACAGGATCTGTGCTGTCAACCGAGCTGTATGAGTGGTTCTATTCCACTGCTTTCCCCCTTTCAGCCCAGCTCATTTCAATGAGCGGCGGAAACGATATTGCTGGGTCCTGTACGGAAGAAAACAAGTCTACGGCTCAATCTGTTCCTATCACTAACATGTGCATCAGTCGTATGCGGCACGCCCATGCTCCCTGTACACGCTGGGGAGATACAATGCAAGGCTCTCGGCATGGCAGTGGATGTCTACGATTCGGGGAAAAATGAGTCCTTATCAGTTGAAAAGTCAGGCGTACCAGGCGAGCTGGTGTGCAAGTTGCCATTCCCTAGCCAGCCGCTCACGTTCCTAGGCCACGACGGAGCGCAGCGATACAAGGCTTCTTACTTTGAACGCTATGGACCGAGCGTTTGGTGTCAAGGGGATTTTGTTCAGTGCGAGGCGGTATCATTATGCTTGGAAGATCGTGAGTCCACTACTGTGACCGAATACCAGAATTCGAATCTAATGTAGGTACAGGGACGGGGTGCTGAACCCATCAGGCGTACGCTTCGGCTCTGCCGAGATTTATGCCGTCATAGAGAACATTCCTGAGATACTGGACAGCATCTGCGTTGGTCAGAAGCGAGACGTAGACTCGGACGAAAGAGTGCTGCTCTTCGTCAAGATGAAACCCGGCCACTCCCTCACATCGGATCTGGAGCGCCGTATCAAGGTCGCTATTCGGGATCGGTACTCTCCGCGACACGTGCCCGCAGGTATTTTCGAAGTTGACGATATCCCTTACACTATCAACGGTAAGAAATGCGAGATCAATGTCAAACATGCAATAAATGGCAAAGTGTTTGCTGTAGCTGCAACAGTGGCGAACCCATCGGCTCTCAAGGCATTTAAAAAGTATCGCGACCTGGCACCAGAAAAGCCAAAACTGATGAATGGGCTGTCGAAATTATGAGTTACTCGGCTTGGGAAAGATCGATAAGAATCAGACAATTCATGGTAGATGAGTTGAATGCAGCTTCACTATAGTGGACAAGATGTTGTATTGTAGCTTTGCTGTTTTGAAGTTGTCAACGAGATTTAGACATACTCATGCAGGTGGAATTGGGACAAGAGGTTCACTAAGTAGGCTTTCTCTAGATATATCTAACGCAATTGTGAAACCTGTGAGGTTGAATGCGATGGCAACATACCCCTTGTGAGCATTTTTACTTCTGTATGACTGTGCCCTTGGACCATGCCAAGGTTGTCAAAGGTTCATAAGAACGATCCTACTAAGGCTAATGTGTATCTACAAGAAGTAAGGCGATGATGTAAGGACTGATTTTGGTGGGCTTCAATCTTCTTTGACACAGCCGGCCCGATCGCCTCGGTTATATCACCCTCGGTCCATGGTAGACGACGTTGAATAGTCTCGAGGCAGTCATTTTTCTTGATCAGGCGTGCACGAGCTGAAAAGAAAAAGTTTGAGTAATTGAGAAAGACTTTGACGTGTCGTTTCTCGATTCCATAGACACTCTAAAGTGTTGCACCATCGAACTGTTGTCACATCACAAGTGTGACTTACCGCCATCATGGCTATCTTTGTTTCACCATCATGCTCTCTCTCGTTGGTCAGATATGGCCCCAATACGATATACGGATATGCTCTAGCCAATACCCTGCATACCAGGGTTTATCCTCGGCGTTTGTCGACCCGACTTTACTCGTCGGTGCATGATGGACGACATGTTCAAATCATGGAAGTAGGGCCTAGAGATGGGCTGCAGAATATCAAGGCATCCATTCCTACAGGGACCAAGGTTGAGCTCATACGCAGACTCGCCGACACGGGCTTGGTCAACATCGAGGCAACTTCGTTCGTGTCTCCAAAATGGGTTCCCCAGCTGGCGGATGGGGCTACGGTCATGAGAGACATCCTTGCGCACCCGGGCCACGAGTACAAGTCTCGTCAGATGAACTATCCAGTTCTAGCACCAAACATGAAGGGACTGGACAACGCCATCAAAGCGGGTGCCAAAGAGATTGTGGTGTTTGCATCTGTGACAGAGGCTTTCAGCAGAGCAAACCAGAACTGTACAGTCGAAGAAGCCCTCGAGCAGTGTGAGGCTGTCACTGAACACGCTCTCAACCGTGGTATCATGGTTCGCGGGTAAGAGTGAAAAATAGTCTCCCTGTGCGTGGTTGAAATCGATTGTATCAACGGCTGACTCTTCTCGATCACTCCAGTGTCATCTCCTGTATCTTTTCCGACCCATTCTCAGGCCCCACGCCGCCCGAGGCGGTTGTGCCTGTGGTACGGCGACTGCTGAAGATGGGCTGCTACGAGGTCGGCTTGGGAGATACCCTGGGTGTTGGTACACCAAAGAACGTCCAGGATGTACTTGACAAGCTACTTGAACAAGTGTCCCCCAGTAAGCTTGCCGGTCACTTTCATGACACGTACGGTCAAGGCATTGCCAACATTATCCGTGCCTACGACATGGGTATCAGGAGGTTCGATAGCAGTATTGCAGGTCTCGGTGGCTGCCCTTATGCACCTGGTGCCCGTGGCAATGTAGCAACCGAGGACGTTGTCTACACATTTGAGAAGGCCGGTATCAGCACTGGTGTAGATCTAGACAGACTCTGTCAAGTTGGACACTGGATATCCAGCGAGATTGGCGTCCCGTACGGTAGCAGAGCCGGTGCGGCCTTGGTTTCCAAGAGAAATACAGCCGGCTCGGCTCAGGTACAGCCTACGCCATCGAGACAAACGCGTTCATGGGAGGTTATGGACGACACTGGAGAGTACCGCGTGTCACGAGCCGGCACCACCCTCAAAGTTACCCTGACACGTCCCAAGAATGGCAACGCGTTGACCGATTCCATGCTGGAGGGTTTGACGGCCCTGTTCAGGAAGCTCCCTCAAGAATCTTCTGTGTATCACGTTGTGATCGAGTCAGAAGGCAAGTACTTCTGCACCGGCATGGATCTCAGCGGCGACACGGAGACGGCCAACGGCTCGGATGACTCAAGCTACTACTCAAAGGTTGTCGCGCTATACGACGCTCTCGACCACGTTCCCCAAACCACTATAGCCGTAGTCGACGGGCCATGCTTTGGCGGCGGAGTGGGATTGACCTTTGCCTGCGATGTTCGGCTGGTGTCCCCAAAGGCGCGCTGGACTCTGAGTGAGATCAAGATCGGCGTCAGCCCGGCCGTCATCTCCAAATTTCTCGTCCGGGAATGGGGTGTCTCAATGGCGCGCGAAGGTATGCTATCCGGAAGAGAGATTCGCCCGGATGAGCTTGCCAGAGTGGGAGCCATTCATCAGATCAGCAGCCATGAGACGCCTCTGGCGGTGTTACTCGAGAATTACCTGGATCAGCTGCAAAAATGCGCTCCTCGTTCCGCTGCCGTCAACAAGGAACTCACGAGGCTAGGTTGGTCGTCGCCAGAAAGCGAGGCGCAAGCAAAGCTCATCAAGAAGACATTTGGTAGCATGATGGTCCCTGGGTCAGAGGGCGAGCATGGGATCCGGCAGTTTCAGAACAAGATCAAGTCTTTTAGCTGGAGATACTTTTGGGGAAATAGGAGCCCAACAGAAGAGTCTATATATTAATAGTCTTTGGTGAGGCTACATATCCTCAACCAGGCATGGTACTGTTTGTACCCTGAGATACATGGCTCTCCTTCTCTAGTTGAAGCTTGTAAGTAACAGTTTGAGAACCATAACTACACCATCAGTCAAAGCCTTGGTAAACGAGTGGGACAATTTGAGAACAAGGCACGTTTTGCGGGTGTCATTCAACACAGGTACAAAGCAATCTCAGATGTACTATCTAGTTGCTATCTGAAGTAACTCTAAACATTCTTGATATCAGTCCGAGGCTATGTAAGCTGTATCAGCCCTGCCAGCAATGCTAGATAGCTCTATTTCTACTGACAACGATCGACTAGCCTAGCACGTAGCATAACCACAAAACGACTTAGGCCTTGAACAGCCAAGAGGCCATCTGAACCTATGATGCTGCTCACCGGATTTCAAAATCATCAAAGTTGGGTTGCATCACCATCTTGTGGTAGTCAAACGTGTGCCAGGGAGCATTCACGCTCTGTCTACCAAATCCGTTGACATAGTATCCGCTTCCGTCCATCTCCCAAATAAGCTCCTTCTCCTTCTCGTCAAGCTTCGCGTTATAGGCATCGAACACTTCTTTGCGGCAATCTATCGACTTCTTGTCGCTCTCTATTAGATGAATGATAGCGCTCGCCGTGTAGCGAGACCAGATCTCGCCCCAGGAGTAGAAGCCGCCTGAACGCGGTTGGTGATTCGGGCCGTAGAGAGAGAAGAAGTTGGGGAAGCCGGGCATAGTGAGACCGAGATACGAGCGGGGGCCGTCTTTATTCCACAGGTCCTTCAGAGTGATTCCGTTTCTGCCAACATATGTGCAGGGCCAGAAGTAGTCGGATACTTTGAAGCCAGTCCCTAGAATGACGATATCAAACTCGTGATCCTCGCCACTCGCAGACCGGATGCCCTTTTCTGTGAATCGATCAATGTCCTCAGCGACAAGCTTCACATTTTCGCGACGGAGCATGTCGTAAAAGCCATTGTCAACCACAAGCCTGCGGACTAGGGGTGGATAGTCAGGCAGAATCTTTTCGAGTAATCCTGGTATCCCCTCGGCCTTGGACTTGATATAGTCTGTAAGGTTCTGGCGGGCCAGGTCATTCCTCTCATTGATCAGGCCACCTTTTGCCTTCCAATCCTCATCGTGCGTCTGAAGGTACTGCAGCTGCTGAGAAGCCACATGGGCAGAGTAACAGAACCAATTCCAGTAATACGGCATGTTGTTAAACACATAGCGTACGTGATCATCGATCTTTGCGCCGTAGCCATCCAAGTGCATGATCCAGTTTGGCGTGCGCTGAAAGACTGTGAACTCTTTGGATTCAAAAGCGACTTTGGAAGCAAGCTGAGTACCAGTTGAGCCTGTGCCAACAAGAGCCACACGTTTGTTGCGATAGTCGACGCTGTGATCCCACTTGGCGGTGTGGAATACGTGCCCCTTGAATGTGTCTAGACCAGGAAATTTGGGAAGGTTTGGCGTGGCAAAGAGACCACTGCCGCTCACAATGGCGTTGCACATGATGGTTTCTGTTTCTCCATTCGAATGATTCACAGTGAGCTCCCAGAGACTTGATTCTTGGTGCCAGACAGCGCTGACCACTTCTCGGTGGAAGTAGAAGTGGTCCTTGACCTTGTACCGCTCCGCAACATGATCGAGGTATCTGCGTGTTTCTTCTGCTCTTGCAAAGTACTCCGACCAGGGATAGTTCTTGACAAACTTGAACTGGAAGAGATAACTCGAGGTATCAACACGGGCCTCCGGATACGTGTTCAGGAGCCAAGTGCCTCCAATGCCCTCCTGACGCTCCAGCACCTGAAAGTTGAGACCAAGATTCTTGAACTGCACAGCCGCAGCAAGGCCACTAATGCCAGCACCAATGACCACAATCTTGAACTCGGCGATCTTGTCGGCTGAAGGCTTCTTATTACTCCACTGAGCATTTCGGGGGAACTCTTCAAAGGCGAGCTCCTCGTAGTTGTAGTCGAATTCAATCTCCCCAATGGGCTCGTCACCAAAAAGGTCCACGAGCTCCCTCACCCTCTCCTTGGTGGGGGGAGGGGGGAGGGGAGCTTGACGATCTCGCTTTGATAGATAATTAAACGCCATCTCTTTGAGCAGAGGCGTGTCTTCATCGGACAGAACGTGTGCAAACATGGCACCTCCACGGATAGCACGGCGACGGGTGGTCATCTTGGCTAGTCGTGCGTCTCCCGTCACTTGGAGCAAAGCAAGTCGAAGGGCATTTGTATTGGACTTGTCTATGGCTTTTCTGATAAAGTCATCGTCAGCCGGCCCGTTGCCGTTAAAAGTGCTGGTGTCGTGCGCAACCGCATCTCGGACCATGTTGTCTTTTGCTGGAAGTAAAGGAACTGCAATGAGGAGAATAAGATATGACTCTAGGAGTTGTGGTGGTATGCCTCATGAGATATGGTAAGGGGATTATTTATAGAGACATCAGCCATACACTTAAAGCCTGCCGCAACACCTTTCGTCGTTGAAGTGTTCACTTGTCTCTGAGCTACTCGAGACTTTGAATACATCGACTATTAAATAGAGATTTCCATATTTCCAACATGCTTCAGGTAACAAAGATGTCTATCTGTTGCCAAGCGTTGTGCGGCTAGGCCCGAGGGCCGAGGGCTGGCGGTTGTGTTTAGTAATGGTTGGACAGAAAGATGCAGAGGCTAAGTTACACAATGAGGCCATGCTCTTTATCATTTGGGGGCATTGTCCGAATTATATAATCATTACATTCTAGCAAGTTCGGACATCTGTTTTCGATCTGGTGTGAATCTTGAAAATGGCAAATCTTTGGAAGAAGTTGGAACTTGGCATGATACCTACATCGTCACTCAGAAAATTTAGTCAATGGCATAAGAAAGAGAATACTGAGAGCAAAGGTGAACTAAGGGAGGGAGAAAGCACCAGTTCAAAAAGAACTCTTCAAGACAAGGTGGGATTCATTACTACAGTAAGGTAGGTGATCGCCAATACGACAGGTCCATGAACCGGTTCTTTGGTCCATTTTCAAAGTTCTCTGCGGGAACATTTATCAAGACTACTAGCAATACATTACAACTCATGCTCCCGGCCGGTAGAGATGACTATTGCAAGCCATTTTCTCTCATTATTCTATATCAAACTACTTATGGTTCTGTTATTGATAGCTACAGTGCAGTTTACCTTTACAAAGGTAGTAGGAGCTGTAATATGCAGCTAGTAATATGTAAAATACATTCCTAAAAGCAGTCTACCAAAGTCATCCCGTGCCCCAGAGGTAAGACGGTCATGGTCATCAAACTGTTGCTAGCATTCGGCCCACGGTGACCCGCATAAAGTTCGCCTCGGGAATTAAAGACGTCGTTACCCTTGCCTTATTTGACTGCTCTAGAAATAGGACACAAAGAAAAGAAAAGGACGGTCTGATAGTGTAGTGTCAATACGGAATCCTTGCTGCTTTTGTTCCTGACGATTCTGCCGTGCACCATCTGAGTAGGGCCACAATGCTGTTCCAGTCTAGATACCCCGATATCCAGTGTAAGTCATGATGAATGTACCCTCTCCTGCTTTCCCCTCAGTTCCGTGGTGACTAACATGTGAGGATAGGTCCAACGGACCTAACTGTGTGGGAGTGGGCTTTCGAAGACAGGAGATATTCGCCCTTGTTCAATAGTCCTCCCGGTAAGATTGCAGGATTCACGAATGCGGACACGAATGAGCGTCTGGACTTTGGCGAGGTCAAGGAGCATGCAACATACGTATCCTCGGCCCTGGTCAACAAGTATGGTTTGAAACAAGGCGATACTGTTTCCCTTTTCAGCCCAAACACAATATGGTATCCAGTAGCCATGTTTGCTGTTTTGAGAGCAGGTAAGCGGCTTAGGTTGTCAGAGACATCGAAACCCATCTCATATCCTTGCGAACCTAACACGGAAAATCAGGTGGGAGGGTGAACGGTGCATCCCCGGCATACACTGTCGAGGAAATGGTCAACGCTATGAAGACGGCTAAAACAAAGTATATCATGACCGTGGCCGGCTCCATCGAAGTAGCCAGGGCAGCTGCTGAGAAGGTGGGCATATCCGCTGGAAGAATCCTCTTGATGGAGGGGACAGTCAAGGATTACACCTCGATCCGTGAGCTATCCGATACTGGCAGAAGCTACGGGTCTCATGGCCAAGTCCCTATCTATCGAATCCCACCTGGACAGACAAACGACGTATGCGGTTACCTTGATTTCAGCAGCGGCACAACTGGTCTCCCAAAAGCAGTAAGTCCCAAGATGGATCAACTATCACATCTGAACGAGGCTCAGTAACTCACATGCAGAAACAGGTCATGTTGTCTCATGGAAATATCATCGCCCAATGCCTCCAGCTTGGCGATGTCGCGGGCCCCGAGAAGAGGCGCTTCTTGGCGAGTCTGCCGCTATTTCACAGTAAGACACTACGAGTAGAACGAGGCTAGAGCCCAGTTGCAGTCGGTGATCTATATGCTGACGGTTAGCATAGTCAGCGGCCTCGTTCGTTTCCTCCACTGGCCAATCGCCCACAACGACGAATGCGTCATGTTGCCTCAATTCACTATGAAGGGCATGCTAGACAGCATCGTCAAGTTTCGTATAACTGACTTGACGCTGGTGCCTTCTATTGTCATACGGCTCATCAATGATCCCATTGTGGACGACTACGACTTGACCAGCGTAAAAGTCATCGCATGTGGCGCCGCCCCTGTTGGAAACGAAGTGATTCAACGACTCCACGACAAGTTCCCATGGACTGGCTTCAGGCAAAGTTATGTCATGACGGAATCTTGCTGCTGTCTTTCCACCCATCCGCCAGAGTTCTACGACTACAAATATGGCAATAATGCCGGTATGTTACTGGCGTCTACTCTTGTCAAGATCATCGACTTGGACACTGGCAAAGAGCTCGGGTCAAACGAAACAGGCGAAATCCTTGCCAAAGGGCCGCAAATCGCCATGGGATATCTCGATAATGCAAAGGAGACAGCAGAGACCTTTGGTGGGGACGGGTTCTTGCACACCGGAGACATTGGCCGAGTCGATGACCAAGGCTTCATCCATATTGTCGACCGTATCAAGGAGATGATCAAAGTAAAGGGCCAGCAGGTCGCCCCCGCTGATCTAGAACAAGTTCTTCTAAGTCATCCAGAGGTCGCCGACTGTGCTGTCGTTGGAATACCAAACGACTATAGCACTGAGCGTCCAAAGGCCTACGTTGTGTTGAAGAGCAATGCACAGCCTGGCGATGCTATTGGACGAGAACTCCTGCAATACGTGAAAGAAAGGCGAGTGCGGTATAAATGGATCAAGGAGATTGAGTTTATATCTGAGGTCCCCAAAAGCCCAAGTGGCAAGGTCTTGAGAAGGTTACTGCGCAAGCCAGACAGAAGTAGACAGGTTGGATGTGTCGTTAAAGACGTATCATCGACAGCGAAGCTCTGAGCACAAATAAACCGAGAGATGAATCGTTACCCAATAAAGATATCTAACGCCCTTGGTTGGAACATGGTAGAAATGTCACTTTGGCTACCCAAAACAAAGACAATGCGGTGCAATGGCTTGCGGATTCTTTAATGAGGCCTTTCGCCTTGACTTCAGAGCCAATGTGACATTGTAGGCTGAGACGCTTTGTAAACAAGAACTTTCTTGTCGATCGATCGAAACAAGTAGGCTATCGGCAACCATACGAGCACAAAGACGACCGAGGTCCCGAGGGGCGGTAAACTTGTGACTGTGATTCTTCATATTCGAGTATCAATTCAGCTCATCTACCCTCGGTAACTATGTCATTCATGAACCAAAAAGAAACTGACTGAAATGATGGCAAGCGTACAAGCTGAGAATTCCAAACAGATTCATATTCAACCTTGACAAATATTGTTCCAGCATAGAGAGCCATTTTCGTTGTCGAAATTATAGCACGTACAGCATGTCGTACACTGGAGAGACAGCTTACATCACAGGTATGGATATCATCAGTGAGAGTTGTGCCACGAGTTCATAGCTAGCTGCTGACCTATACTATACAGGGGGTGCCAGTGGCATCGCTCGGACCCTCGCTACAACTCTCGTTAGTAAGGGGTAATCATCTCCAGTCTCATGATGAGAGAATGGGCTAACAACATCATGTTGCTAAAGCATGAAGGTTGTGATTGCTGACTGCAACCTCGAGGGTGCCGATAAGGTTGTTGAGGAGTTTAACACAAATGGCAAAGTTGCCTGGGCTGTTCAGGTTGACGTTGGAGATTGGGACTCCCAGAAAAAGGGATTTGAAAAAGCTGTCAAGGAACTCGGCAGGGTGGACTATGTCTTTCCAATCGCAGGGATAACTGAGAGGCCCTGGAACGCAAAGCAACCAAACGGGTCTGGTTTCGTGAAGCCAAACATGGCAGTCTTTGACGTCAATGCTACTGGAGCTCTATACACCTGCTCCCTCGCGATCCAGCAGTTTAGGACCCAAGAGCCTAGCAAGTATGGATTCCGCGGCAAGAGTGAGTTATGCTACTCAGACAAAGCTTCATGACGGCAGCTTAGTTCTGTCGGACCTTACAGTGACGCTGACCCCCACGCGTAGTTGTTGTTGTGTCTTCTGCGTGCGGTTTTTACTATATTCCTAGTCTCCCCATATACACCGCGGCGAAGCAGTGCGTACTCAGTCGAGTTCTATCAGGAATGGCCATGTCTAACACCTACCAGTGCTATAGTCGGATTTGTCCGCACACATGGAAAGATGGTGGCGGAAGAGGCCATCACTCTTAATACCATCTGTCCTACGATAGTCAAGACAGGCATCTCGACCGGCGACTTTTACGACAAGGCAGACGCAAAGGGCCTGTTGATTACTGTAGAGACTCTGGTGGAAGCCTTTGAGAACATTCTAGGAGACTGTACCATGTCTGGCGAAGCTATCGAGATTCTGCCTGGTGGTGACGGATCCAAGGTCAAGGAGAGAGTTGAGTACAGCAACGAAAAGTGCAAAGTGAGTTGCGACATGGTCGAGGAACGGACATACAATGCTTTCAAAGCTGCTGAAACGAAGGCTACCGTGTAAATCGCGCAGTGGAGAATATAGTAGGCACCACTTTACGCGATACATATTACCTACTCAGTGTAATAGATTGTGGAATGAAAACTTCTGTCTTCGCCTTAGTAACTGTTCTTTTGCTTGTCCTTTGTCTCTTTTCATTTTACCACGGAACCATCGGATGTGTCCACTCTACTCTCCATACGATTCATATCCCTAACCTACAATATAAACTACCTACTCTAATAGTATCTAATATACGCGATAAGGGCATATAATAGATAAATATGCATAATAAAAATCTTAACCTTTTTAAGAGAAAGTAAAATAAAAATATAACTAATTATTTAATTAATTAAAATTAATTA
>JABFAK010000984.1:0-13575 GCA_013266265.1 Fusarium sp. NRRL 66182 | reverse complement strand
CCCTTCTCTCTTTATGTGCTCTATCTCTCATGCACACCGGGTTTCTCATCCTGGCCTGATATTATAACCCTTGACGCAAAGCTCAGGCCCCCCCAAGAATTGGCAATCTGGTTCAGCTGCATATTGGATGATTTATTGGCTAACTCGTTCGACTTTTTTTACCTATATAAAGTAGGCCCCCATACTTGGAGTAAATCTATTACAACTACGTCTACCCCGCGACCCTCAGTACGTGCGTCGACGTGTACCCCGCCAAAAACTTCCACTCTCAACCCCCACCATCACCATCGCACTTCGTCTACCTCATTTTTCTCTACACAATCCGCCAAGATGAGATTGACTGCGGACAACATCAACCAGCGCGTTGTCGCTGCCAAGTACGCTGTTCGTGGCGAGCTTGCCGTCAAGTCAGAGGAGTACCGGGCCAAGATCGCAAAGGGTGACACCAGCCATCTTCCATTTAGCGAGGTTATTTCTGCAAACATTGGCAACCCTCAGCAGCTCGATCAGAAACCCATCACCTTCTTCCGCCAGGTCGCCAGTCTTCTCGAGAACCCTGTGCTTCTCCAGAACGAGGAGGCCCTCACCAAGCACTTCGGCTACCAGACGGATGTCATCGAGCGCGCCAAGTTTCTTCTGAGCAAGATTGGCTCCGTCGGCGCTTATAGTGCTAGTACTGGTGTTCCCGCTATCCGCGATAGCATTGCCAAGTTCATTGAGCGTGAGTTCTCCTGGCACGTTCACGTTGGCTGTGTCGTGTTACTGACACCTCTCAGGTCGTGATGGCTTCCCTGCTGATCCCGCCCACGTCTACTTGTCCGCCGGTGCCTCTTCTGGAGTCAACACTCTTCTAAACGTCATCTGCGCCTCTCCCAACACCGGCATCCTTATTCCCATTCCTCAGTATCCCCTCTACACGGCTACCCTATCTCTTCTGGACGCCAAGGCCGTTCCCTACTACCTTGATGAGTCCAAGAATTGGGGTACCGACGTCGAGACTATCCGTACTGCCTACGAAAAGGCCAAGGCTGATGGTGTTGACGTCCGATGCATCGTCATCATCAACCCCGGCAACCCCACCGGTTCCTCTCTCCCCGAGGAGGACATTCGCGCCGTCCTCGAGTTTGCCAACAAGGAGAACCTAGTCGTCATGGCCGATGAGGTTTACCAGACAAACGTTTTTGTTGGCAAGTTCCACAGCTTCAAGGCTGTCCTGCGCACCCTTCAGAAGGAGAACCCTGGCAAGTTTGATGGCCTTGAGCTCGCTTCTCTTCACAGTGTTTCCAAGGGTATGGTTGGTGAGTGTGGTCACCGTGGTGGTTACTTTGAGCTTGTCAACTTCGACGCTGAGGTCGAGGCCAACATCTACAAGTTCATCTCCATCATGCTCTGTGCCCCCGTCATTGGCCAGTGCATCGTCGAGTTGATGGTCAACCCTCCTAGGCAGGGTGAGCCCTCATATGAGCTTTACAAGAAGGAGTATGATGGTATCTTTAACGGCCTACGCGAACGTGCTACTGCCCTTCACAAGGCTTTCTCCCAGATGGAAGGAGTCGAGTGCGCAGAGCCTCAAGGTTCCATGTACCTCTTCCCCACCATCAAGCTCCCTGAGAAGGCCGCCGAAGCTGCCAAGAAGGAGGGTCGAAGCCCCGATGAGTTCTACTGCATGCGTCTCCTCGAGTCCACCGGCATCTGCGTCGTCCCCGGCTCCGGCTTCGGGCAGAAGGAGAACACTCTCCACTTCCGAACAACCTTCCTCGCCCCCGGTACCGAGTGGGTCGGCAGCATCGTCAAGTTCCACAACGAGTTCCTCGACAAGTACCGGTAGACGAGAAAAAGAAGAGAAGGATATCAGGTTTTATCTACGAGATTTAGTTGCATAGTTTAGCGCACTCTTTACTGGGTATCGGATAGAAACAAGTTTTTTGAATATAGCATTTGATATATCAAGTAACGTGTCAAGGTTGACTTGCACCACGAGCCCAAGTATCACAAGAATACCGGAACACCCCCCGTATGCCTTGTGCTCCTGTAGCTGATCTGATCTTTCGATGTTACCCTTGTATGCATGCGCAGGTACCAAAGATGGAGACTGGGGTAAGTCGATTTTCAATTCCATAACATCATCATGTGCGCAAACTCCATAGACGTCACTTCAATGTATAAACGGGGGTCAACATCAGCCCATTTTTGTTCCTCGCCGGGACCCAGCCAGTCTATTACCGCAATGGCCTGTCTAATCCATATCACAACGTACAGTCAAATAAGTAGGTAAAGGCATGGGCTTCGTCTCCTCTTTCCATTTCTTCCCCCACTGCTTCGCCTCTCTTGGCAGACACGACATCATCACCAAGCACATGCTCCTTTATGCCCTCTCGCTACCCCTCAGCCGCACGGCCTGACCGTACTTTTGTAGCTTTGTGATGAGCTGATCGCCCTGGCGCACAACGTCCTGGTACTGCTTGTTCTTGTCGTCGGGGCGGTTGGTCTCGATGACGCCCTTGCCTGTCACGCGGTCGATGGTGCAGGGGATACGGCCAGCGGCGATGAAGCGAGCGAGGTCACTATGAGATCAAGGTTAGGTCGCATTCTGTATAAGCAAAAATCAAGGGGACATACCGGTCGAGGAAGTCAACAGTGACACCAAAGTCATTAGCCATGCTCTCAAGGCCGACAACACGGTAGCTCTGCAAGAGCTGCTGATAGGCGCGGAGTCGCATCTCCCGAATAAACCAATTCTTGTGCTCGTGGAGGTAGCGGTCCTGGTTAAGGAACTGCTCCTCAACGTTGGCGAGGGATCGGAAGAAGGCCTTGTAGTTGCCGGCATACAGACTGCTGACAAGTAGAGCCAGAGGGCTAAAGTCAATGGCCATCTCAGCTTCCGGTTGCTCAGTGCTGGAGCCCAGTGTAGTCAGGTTCACAGCGGCGGTGGCCGTTTTGGGTGCCTTGGTGCCGGTAGTGTCATCGGCACCTGGGCCGGCACTGAGGGCGCCGCTGAGAGCGAGCAGCTTGTCCTCACCATCGCCAAGGATAGCCTTGATCTCGGGTGCGTCAACAACCTTGGACTTGAAATCGACTCGTTTAAGGGACACGGAACCAGCGAGAACAGAGTAGACGACGAGGTTGGAGTAGGTGCAGAGCTCGTAGCTTGTAAAAGTGGAAAGGGAGTCGAGCAATAGCGGTGCGGCGAGGTTGTAGGAGCGGACGGTGAGCAAGTGCAGGCCCTCGTAGGCCTTGAGGCGGTTGCGGCGATCCCAGTCACCGCCCGTATCGACGAGGGACTTGGCGCGCTCGACGTGCTTCTTAACCAGAGGCTTGTCTCCGTAGAACAGGCCCATGCGTATTATGGCGAGGACGAGATCGATCTTGGTGCCCAGGATACCCGTCTTTTCGAAGAGGCTCTCGTAGGCGGCAATAGCCTTGTCCTAGGGGAGTATTAGCAGGGGGGATCCAGAGTGCTGCTGAAGCATATAGCTCTTAAGATAGACATGCCTTGTCCCCCACACGAGCCCAGAACTCTGCTCGCTTGCCCTGGGCGGCCATGACCTCAGTGTCGCCGGCTTGCTCAACAGCGTCATCCTCCTCCTTCTGGACCTCTTGGAGCTCACGGTCGTTGTCCTCCTTCAACTGGTTGTACAGACCCTCATCCCAGGGAAGGCTGACGGCAGAGTTAGCGGTCTTGGTAGCGACCATGCCAACGAGGCTCGACTTTCTGCTGAGAGGTCGTCCGGGAGCGGAAGAGCCGCCCTCGCCGATGGTGTTGAGGACGCCGTCGAGCGGGTGGGCGAGATATCGGTAGAAGGGTGCCATCTTGTCCTGCTGAATGGCATCTTGGAGAGCCTTTACAGAGGCTTGTTGGCCGTTCTTTGTAGCGTAGCCGTTTGTGAGGGTGAAGACGTGCTGCGAGAGAGGCAGCAATGGCCATTTCGCGTACTGGGGTTCGGAACCCATGATGACAATGGTCGCTGTCGCCGAAGGTGTACCTCTTGTTTGCGCCGAATGCAGTACAGTATGAATTGAGCGTTCAGTAGAGGTGAGGTTGTTCGCCGTTGATAGTCTGCTGTGTTGTTGTGGGTTTTGGAGATGGATGACGAGAGAAGCTCAGAGACAGGCCGGGAGAGCTTTGGTGTTGTAATGGCAATGGAATTGAATGGGCAAGGCGACAGTGGGGATTGGATGCTGGAGCTGCTCACTGAGTGGTCCAGGCGGTTGCTGCAAGGCAAGGCTCCAGCGGGACACGCACCGAGAATAGATGATGGTCTGGGTGGGGTACGTACCTAGCAGCCTGTTAGACACATAAAATAACTACCTAGGTACCTAGTAGTACATCTGACACCAACTCTTGGACGCGCTACATTTGTATCTTTATCTATATAATTTGAGCGCCATAAGGTACTGGATTGTATTATCCCAGTACAGTTTTGAAGTAGGTTATGGTATCATTTATGTAAATCATAGTTCTTGCGGCTTGGTCTCAACGCATGCATTGGCGGGAAACCGATTTGCTATAACGTTGGTCTAGTGTTGATTCTTTGAATGGGTGATTATTCGGAAGCTTTATTCTAGTAGAATATGAACTTTGCAATTGGTGATGTCTTATACACGTCAATTCCCCAGAGCCGTCGATTCCGGGGCAATATATACTATCGATAGGTATATTATTATACATTTCACTAGGCAGAGTAAGATGGGATACAGGGTAGGTACCTACCTAAGTAGGTAGGCACTTCAACTACATGGTCCAAGCGTTTGCATGCATTTGGAACCATCGTTAGTTTATTAGACTACAGAACAAACTCCTCCCTCTCGCATCAATCTCCAGACTGTAACCTTCATGTCCAACACCACAAATTTCCTATACTCCACATAAAAAGCCCTCCCCGAAACACTCTCTCAAAATGGCTGGGCAACCTGACCACCCGTCCGATGACGAGCGATACAGTCGCAAACGCCGTGCCAACGATGAGCCTCAAGATGATCTGCCCCAACCCTACAACGCCAAGTCGCTCCAGCCAGCAAAGCGACGCGCCCTCTCACCCTCTGAGCAACCGCGAAAGCTGAAGAGACCCGGAGCACGTGCACGAATCTCAGAATCCGAGCGAGAAGCCATCCGGCGGCGCCAGCTTGAACGAGAACGCGAGGCCGCCGCTGAAGAAGCCGCCGAAGCTGAACAGGAGAGGATCCGAAACAATAACGATGTCGTGAGGCAGCACTACAACAATGTACCCGAGCGTGGGCGCGACTGGCGGACGAGAGATAGCAAGATCAAGGGACTGCGTGTTTTCAACAATTGGATTAAGAGTTGCATCATTCAGCGCTACTCACCAGACGAGGACCACACCCCCGGCTCGCGCGAAGCTGGGCGCTCCAGCGGCAAGGACCTGCTTGTACTCGACATGGGATGTGGAAAGGGTGGCGACCTCAACAAGTGGCAGCAGGCTCCTCAGCCCATCCAGCTCTATGTAGGCCTTGACCCAGCTGACGTGAGTATTGAGCAAGCCCGCGACCGCTACAGGACATTGGGTAGTCGTGGTGGACGAGGAGGACGAGGAGGACACCGACGGCCTCCACCTCGCCTGTTTGACGCTAGATTCCACGTCAAGGATTGCTTCGGCGACACCATTGAGAACCTTGAGATCATCCAACAAGTCGGCTTCGACCCTTCACCCATGAACCGCCGAGGCTTTGACGTTGTCAGCATGATGTTTTCCATGCACTACGCCTTTGAGTCCGAAAAGAATGCCCGGAACATGCTTCGCAATGTTGCCGGAGCTCTCAAGAAGGGAGGGCGATTCATCGGTTGCATCCCCAACTCTGATGTGCTAGGCGAGCGAGTCCGTCAATTTAACGAAAATGCTGCTGCCAAGCGCGCGGCCAAGGAAAGCGAAGACAAGAATGGAGACGGCTCGACAACACCCCAAGAGACAGAACCAGAGGATGGTGAACTGGAAGAGGGCGAGGCTGAGCCTACCGCCGAATGGGGCAACTCAATCTATCGTGTGCGCTTCCCTGGCAAGACACCTGAAGATGGCGTCTTCCGACCTGCCTTTGGCTGGAAATATAACTTCTTCCTCGACGAGGCGGTCGAGGAGGTGCCAGAATATGTCGTTCCCTGGGAGGCCTTCCGTGCTCTCGCCGAGGATTACAACCTCGAGCTGCAGTTCCACCGCACCTTTCCCGAGATCTGGGAGGCCGAGAAGGATGACCGGGAGTTGGGCCCCCTGAGCGAGCGAATGGGTGTGCGTGAGCGTGGCGGTGGCCCGCTGCTCGTCTCCGATGAGGAGATGGAGGCTGCTAGCTTCTACATCGGATTCTGTTTCTACAAGGTTTAGTACTCTTTGGCCCTATAGGGACTGACATTGTGTATTATGGGGGTTCGGTGTCAAGGAGTTGTTGTTGTAATATATAGGAAAACGCCACGACAAGTCAGTTAAAAGAAGAAAAGATGACGTTTATTCATTATATCTATGTGCTAATATTTTTTACTTTGGAGCTGGGTATCATAGTCTCACTTTTTGAATGTCGAATTTCAACTCCTTCTCATACAATGCTCCCTTCTCTCTGAGCAACCAATCCCTATCCAGACTCCCACGATGGTGTATTCGCAGTAACAAGGCATGGTTCATCAGCCAGTGTATGTGCTGGCTGGGTCAACCCATATACAGTCATTGATAAGCATGATGTCGATTAAATAGCATTAATCGCCCGCCGCCAGATCATCAACGCAGCAACTCCTGCGCAGGCAGTAGCCCCAAGTGCAATGTACAGGCTTGTTCGATCAGGACCCTCTTCGTTGATCTTGGGGAATGCAGTGCTGGGATTCGTAGCAGCATCTGCAAAGGTTACAAAGAGCTCGCTGATGCTGCCCCAAGTGACACTGACGTGTAGTGGCAGACTCATACGGAGCGAAGAAGCGTATTGGTCTGGCTGGAGTTCGCATCGCTGGTTGGTTTTATCCTTGTCAGCCTTGAGCGCCGTGTAGATGGAGGGAAGTTGATCAAGGTACGGGTATTTGCTGCGCAAGTTGACGATATGAGAGAACGAGTCGGGATCAGACGAGTCATAGGCGTAGCAAATAAGGTCACAGGCATCCAGTTTGGCTGGGTTCTCAAGAATTGCAGGCTCCAACTCTCCAAGCTCTTCAAGAATAAGGTAGACTTGCTTCCCACCAGGGAGCTCGACGCTGTTGACGGCGCGGCGCGGCTTGATAGTGGGATGGTATAGGCCATCAAACGGTCGATTGAGGAACGAATCAAGTAGAGCAGATTTGCCGGCCCCTGAAGCACCGAGAACGTAACAGTGCACGACATTACGCTCTACTCGACCAGGGCGTCTTCTTCTCTTGCGTGGCTTGGTTATCTTGAGTGCGGCGGTAATGGGATCCTTGGGGTTCGGAGGCTCGAAACCAAGATATGCTAGGTACTCAATGGTCGTCTTGGGCTCTATAAAGGTTGTCATGCTCCATTGAGCGATCCAACCTTGGAGGGTAATGTGACCAGCCTCGTTCCTGACAGTTGAAGAAGGAAACGATGAATCCGTCCAGGAACTGGGAAGCCCTGGCGCTGGAGCAAACAATGCCTCTAGCTCCCGGTCATTTAGACCACCATCATTGTCCTTGTCAAACAGTAGGAAGAGGTCTACAAAGAACCTATAGCCAGCAGGACTCAGCTCAGCCGATGAGTACTCTGGAACATCGAATTTCGGTCGGATGAATTTGTCTTCAAGACTCAGACTGTCGGTATAATGATACTTTCGAAGGATAATCCAGATAGTTTCGTGGCGGCCCTTCTCGGCATATAATTTGTTTAGCTGCAGAAATCCTCGGAGGTCAATCCCATTTTCAAAATCGGAAGTGGGTAATGATTTTGAGATGCTGAGTTTAATGTTGTCTAGATCGTCCGCCGTTAAGGGCTTGTCGAAGCAACGGGCCTGGAAGTCGCGCATTTCTTGCTCATTGAGGTAGCCATCCTGATCCTTATCACAAAGATAGAAGATGCGCTTTAAGGCGTTGATACAAAGAGGCTTCAGGTGGCCCTCCTTGTAATCGAACAGAGGAGCGATTGGGTGGGTTACAGCCTTTTGGCAGAGGAAGAAGACCTCGTTTACGTTGCGATGATCCCGGGCACTTGTACGAATGCAGGAGTCGATCTCGCGAAACTCGGCCATGACAGGTAACATTTCCTCTTCGACTACTTGCGGTGTGGTGCCCTGCCCAGCTAGATCGGACTTGTTGGCACATAGAACAACCGGGACATTGACGCCTAGAGATCGGAAATACGGCATCCAGAAGAGGGCTACTCTTTCGTAACTGTAATGATCGGCGTATACGAGAAGGATGACATTGCACTTTCGAATCTCTTTACGCAGAGTGGTTCGGTCTTGTGGGCGGGCTGAAGTATCGACGATGGTAGTCGAGACATTCTCGGGCGTACCGATGCTGGGAGGGATGGTAATTTGGGGTAGGACAGGCTGGATCTTGTTGTTGACAAATTGATCCTTAACCAGAGATGCGATGAGACTGGATTTGCCTGTGCTCTCATCACCGCAGACGCAGATGCGCACTGAACAAGGGAGGTTAGTCATGGCTGTAGTTGTTGGGTAAAAGGTGAGTGTTCGTACCAGCAGCCATGATGGGGGGATTATTGGAGTCGCTGGTGGAAGTATGTCGTCATTAACGTTCCATGTCTATGATGAGAGGGGATGGATGGATGACGTTGGGCGGATATCGTGGGCTCGGTCGTCGATCGGGGGGAGGAGAATGAGTCGTAGCGGCGGTAGTTGAGAAGAGTAGAGAAGAGTCGCCTAGAGGAGAGCGTAGAGTTTTGGTAGGACCAATTGTTGGAAAAGACGGTAACGATTAATATAGATTGGAACAATGGGAGATGCCAGGGGGGAACTGTCAAGGCAAACAGCCCAGGTCGTGTCCTGTTTAAAGCAATAGAAGGAAAAGCAGAAAACGAAGATGCGTTGGACAAAGATAGATGCAGCGTCAAGACACAGCTATGTAGGTAACTAACGACCAGAGCTAGACCTAGACCCAGGATCCCGGTGATGGTAAGAAAAGAAGTGACGCGACGAGCAAGGATTGGGCGGGATTGGGCCCTGTCATCAATTAAAGAATCGAGTGCGTCCCGCTTTCAGTGGTCGTACGAGCCTGAGCTTTCAGGGAACCAAGACTCCACAGGCCGTCTCGAGGGCTCTGGTAGGCTAATCTGAGCTGTAAGTAGGCGCCTGCGTTCCATTACAGCGGCTGAGAGTATTCATGATATCAAGCATGAAAGGTCTATAATTTATTTTTCTTTCTTTCTGTATTTGTGGGAATACATACTTATAGAGAGGTGTTGATATGCATGTCTAGGTTGGTGAGCTTGACAAGAACTGGGCATCGTAACCAGTCTATCTGCAACTATTGATACATAGATATAGTGGATAATGGTGCGATAGGTGGACATCATTCGATTGAGAAGCAGGAACCAACAAATGTTGTTTACTATTACCTGGTATCCTTAAAAAGGGCAATCCGAGAACCATGCACCTTGGGATACGCAATATAGAGATCTCTATACTACTAACGTAGTAGCTCTCATTAGAACATTAATTGTGAGGCAGTCTGAAAGAGAGAAGACACAATTGCACTCGCGGATATCTCTTCCGAAAACCCGAAATCTATAAACGAAAAAGAAGTCTGATAACAGAAAAATGATGCAATTTATCAGGTTGTGAACACGGGAAATGCACAACGATTTATGTCCACCTCAGTAATATGCAGGTCTTTCACGTTCTGGAACCCCTGCCCGTTAAGAAAGGCGTTTCCCCAGTTCCTACGGGCTACCCCACACTATCACCTGCGCCTGTGCCTGCGCCTTCAAAGTCCGATGATCCAATCCAATCCTCCTCTTCGGTTATTTTCCCCAACCTCATATTTCAATCGATCATCGTCAATCAGTACATACCACATGCTTTGGATCTGTTACTGGTCTCACCGTATCATTGTTATTTTCTGGCCACTCTGACCTCTCGCGCTTAATACCTAATTTTGTCGCCCATCCCATCTGCTGTGCCTCGGTCAGCCCCCCTCCACCTCCACCAAACGACGAAATATCGCGACATCTTGATTCAATCCCTCTCGGCTTAGAATCTGCTAGATAACGGATTGTATATAAACCGGCGTCATGTTGTGCGTACATTATCTCAACCTATCATTCTCTGCTACTGCGCCTGCTCTCGCGGTTACTTTGCGCCTGATACAAACTGACTCTATGGGATTCCAGTGTCTTACCTCCCCCACCGCGATATCCCACCATGGGACCCTATGGTCCTGGTGGGATACACCCTGTGCCTATGATAGAGACAAACAACACGTTATCAAATCCCACGGGCCCTGAGTGGCAGTTTCTGGTCGGAGAAGGTAATCATAGCCGACACCGAGCAGCACCATCTTGTCTAACGTCAAACGCAAACGATAGGAACCTATACACTCAAAGAAGACTTGCACCTCGCGACGCCCCCGCCCCATCCATCCGAAGCTACTGTCCCGAATCCGAATCCGCTATCAACTCTTCCACAACCTGCAAGCGCTGGCACTTCGGTCTCCCTCATCGCTCTCGATAGCCGCGCAACCCCCAACTTCCTATACAAAGGACCATCTTCCACTCCTCTCGCCTTGAGCGGCGCTCCTTCGAGTATTCAAGAACATCCCAATGAGGGCCGCTACTCTGCCGAGAAAGACTTGATCAGCGAGGATGGCAGAGCTGGCTCAACTAGTGATGCGCCGGCTACCTCTATTACCATAGGCTCTGCGCCTGCCTTTGGCGAAGGTAATGCGCTGCTTACGCAGGTGCAGACCAAGGATGTGAACAAAAGGAGGAAGCCCAAGAACAACATGACCAAGAGTAATTCCTCCTTTATCTCTCGTGTCATTGTCAACGAAAGCCTCTCCAAGAAGCTCACAGAACGACCGAGCGATGGCCTTTTTGCCTTTGCCAACATCAACCGCGCATTTCAGTGGCTTGACATGTCTTCGTCTTCCAAGGTACGCTCTTTTGTTGGAATCAACACCCATCTCGAGCATTCTGACTGAGGCCATGAACAGCAAGACTACTTGACTAAGATTCTATTCACGAAAGCCCACTGTCTATGCCACGACGTAAATGTCGTCACAAAGAGCGTTTCGCATCTCGACATCATCATGGGCTTTTCGACCGGCGAGGTGATCTGGTGGGAGCCTATCTCACAGCGTTATACCCGGTTGAACAAGAATGTGAGATGATACTCATTTCCGAGGAATATGCCGTAGGAAAATACTAATACAGTATTTAGGGAGCGATCAACAGAACGCCAGTGGCAGCAATCCGATGGATTCCAGGGTCCGAAAATCTGTTCTTGGCTGCCCATATGGATGGCTCGCTCGTGGTTTATGATAAAGAGAAAGAGGATGCTCAGTTCAATCCTGAAGAAGAAGCCGTCAATGGGAATACGAGCGGAAACAGTGCTGAGACGTTAGACGCTCCAAATGGCGGATCTCACCACAATTCTATCCGTATCAACAAGTCGGTCCATTCCAAGAACCAGAAGACCAACCCTGTCGCTGCCTGGAAGCTGTCGAATCACAGAACCAATGCATTCTCCTTCTCGCCCGACAGTAGACACCTCGCCGTGGTCTCTGAGGATGGCACACTAAGGATCATTGACTACCTGAAGGAAGAGTATGCCACCCTGCCATTGGTTCTAATTTCCTCAAAGTCGTTTATCTGACTGACTCAACAGGCTTCTTGACGTGTTTTACTCCTACTATGGCGGCTTGACTTGCGTTTGCTGGTCTCCAGACGGCAACTATGTGTTGACCGGTGGCCAAGACGACTTGATTTCCATATGGTCACTTGCCGAGTCGGCCCTAGTAGCAAGGTGTCAGGGACACCAGTCCTGGGTATCTGCAGTTGCCTTTGACCCTTGGAGATGTGACAACCGCAACTACAGATTCGGCAGTGTGGGAGAGGACGGCCGTCTTTGTCTCTGGGATTTCAATGCCGGCATGCTTCACCGACCGAAAGCGGTATGTCCATAACTGCATCAAGCCCCAAAAGAATAGAGCTGACGTGATGACTGCAGCAATCCGTGCGACACCGTGGATCCATCTCGTCACGATATACGGCGTTGCAGCGGGCTGAGACGGCCACCACATCCAACTCACGTCTGCGATCCAATTCCAACCTCGATATAGATGACGAAGAGGTGGCTATCGCGCACCCTGTTGAACCACGAGCCAGAATCCCGATGCTTCCTCCCGTACTCGTAAGTATTGAACCGATCGATGAGTAGGATGAGAATGGGCGTAGAAAGAGCTCGTCCTGACGTCCAAATTAATAGAACAAGTCAATCGACACGCATCCAGCCTGTTGGCTAGACTTTACAGAAGACGCTATCATCACGAGCTGCAAGTCAGGTAAGGGACACCGCACAATCCTTTGGGTCGATATAGGAGTCCGATTGGGCTGTAAATATCAACTATACTCAGTCTGCGGCGTGTGCTGACATGTGAAATCGAAAATAGGACATTTGAGAACTTGGCTACGCCCTGGATCGGAGCTTGCGGCACAGACCAAGGGAGCAGAAGCCCCGGCCGCAGCGTCATGAAGAATTGATCCATGATGAGCGAAAAAGAAGAAGAAAAAAGCTTTTCATGAGCCTCGAACCCAATTATTACCGTGCATAAGGGGAGTGGCAGTTGTTGCCTCGATCATTGGTTGGTTACCTCCAAGGATAGCTCGAGTTTGATATGAGAGATGGGGAATCAGAAACCCACTTTTGAGTCTTGGCTTTTCTTTTTCTTTCCGTTTGCAGGTTTTTAGTACCGAGATATCAACAAATTATATCCATTGGGCAGCCAAGAGATTTGCTCAGGCGCGGCTGGGTTAGCACATGTAAGAGTCATATAGCTGTTGAGAATCCGTTTTAGACCGACCGCTCAGCGAGAGGAACGAGTCGGTCCTATCAATCAAACGTCTCCGTCGAACCCACATGGCAGCGGAGGCTCTTCGGTGACCAACGCTGCCGTGTTTGAGATGCACCATAGCTTAGCTGCAGGACCCTGATTTTCTTGTTTTTCCCCCTTCATTCCTTTCCGCGAGATATCAGTGGATAGGAGCTAGCGCACGTAACGATTACATACATCCAATTGCTGTGAGTTTCGAGATAAGAGAGAGAGATGAGCAGGGAGACCCAGAAGCCTGAAATAACCCTGGAATTGATGAGATGTGTGAGATATGGGAGAGTTGACAAGAGGCAATACTGGATCGGTGATCTTGTGTTCTATACGAGGTTTTGGTAGACGCGTGTGCAATTGCGCAAGCACTACATTATGTAGTATTGTAAGTGTAGAAGATTGGATCAATGTTGACCGACCTGGCAATACTTGTGCACAAAACCATCGCGAGCTTATAGGCTGTCGATTGGCAGCTAACGCCCGTTACACCTGGGCTTCATCTACCGAGGTGACGGCGGCTCTGCACAAAAGCAAGGACCAGGTCTCGAAAGATAAATCCCCTCCTCCCCCCCCCTCCCAGAAAAAAAAAAAAA
>JABFAK010000982.1:0-29999 GCA_013266265.1 Fusarium sp. NRRL 66182 | reverse complement strand
CCCTCCCCCCTCCCTTTTACTATCCGTTTCATCCGCTTTCGTCAACGCTGATGCCGGCCACAAACTGCCAGATTATCAAACCCCTGATTTCTAACCTAAAATCCTTTGGCGTAAAAGCAAGTAAAGTGGTCTCATTTATGATAGTAGGTAGACACATTCATTTGAGTCCTGGTTCTTACTACACTACACTACAGATGCATTTTTATATAGACTAGTCATGCTAAATGCCATCTGTACACAAAAGTACGGTGCGCACGACCCATGCAGAGTTTGCAAAATACAGGCTCTAAGCGGCTGCACATAAACAGCATGACGCAAACTGGTAATTGTATCTGTCAATAAGCATGTATATACGCTTAACAAGAATGAAACATAACAGTCGAAACAGAAAAGAGCGCNNTACCCCTAGACCATAAGCCCGTGACTTTTATTGACGAGCAAAACGTTAGGAATAAATATCAATCTCGACATCTGACACGCAGCGCAAGAGCCTAGACCTCAGATTAGCAGAGACATTGAAATTTCTGGCTGCGTAAATGGCGTCACTCGGGTAGCCAATATCTACAACGCCCCTAACCTTTATCTTTTGGCATACCTATATATCGACAGGTTAATCAAGTACAAAGTAAGCTCCGTTATTACTAATGTCTTATTAGAGAAGTGTACGGATACTTCCTGTTAAACGTATCCTGTAAACCACCGTGTCTCAGCGACATAGACGGCGCTTGCTGCTGATTTGTCATCAGAAAACGCCATCTGAAGATTTCGGGCTTATGGTCTAGGGGTATGATACTCGCTTCGCATGTTCCATCTGCCTTGCGAGGGGTCCCGGGTTCAATTCCCGGTGAGTCCACATTTTTGCACATCCTCACTTCTGGCTCTTCTGAGCACTCCTCTGTCTGTACCCTTTCAAGTCTCTTTATTGACTGACTTATTATATATATATACACTCGTTCCTTTGTGAGTTCACCAAGTCAACCAAGTTCATGCCCAAGGGCGGAACCCAGCAGCAACATCATCGTACGCCTGCTTCAGCAGCTCAACCATCGTGTCCATCTCATCTTCTGTAATCGTCAATGGTGGTGATATAATCACATGGTCTCCCTCATAGCCATCCGCGGATCCAGTCCCTGGATAAACCGCGAGTCCCAGCTCAAAAGCCCTCTCCTGGATCTTGACTCCAAACCGGATCTTGCTGTCAAACGGCTTCTTGGTCTTCTTGTCTTGTACAAACTCAACCCCCCAGAACAAACCCCGACCTCGGATGTTTCCTACAAACTCGGCATCTTGGAAGACCCGTAGTAGAGATTGGTGTAGTTCAGAGTCTAGTCTGGCACATCGGGATATCAAGTCGTCCCCTTTGACAATCTTCTGAACTGCCAATGCTGCGGCACAACTCATAGCGTGAGCTTGATAAGTGTGTCCGTGGTTGAAACTTGCAGTGCCTTTCTTTAACGTGTCGACGATATGTTTGTGGACGAGTGTTGCAGCAATGGGCGCATACCCGCCTCCGAGACCCTTTCCTATCGTGACAATGTCAGGACGCACATCGCCATCCTGTTCAAAGGCGAAAAAGGTTCCGCAGCGTCCACTTCCGCACATGACTTCGTCAAGGATCAAGAGGATGCCATACTTGCGGCACACCTTTCCAACACCTTCAAAGTAGCCTGCTGGGGGAGTGATGCAGCCGGCTGTTGCCCCCCCTACTGTCTCTGCTACAAACGCAATGATCTTGTCTGGACCGACGGCTTGGAATTCGGCCTCGAGCTCCTTCACCAATCTGTTGGCGTACTCGTCCTCTGTCTCATCGACCTGCTTCACGCGATATTCGTAGGCAGGACTGACATGGCTCACGTTGTCGAGCAGGATTGCACTCTCGTAAGGTGCTCTCCTGGCCAGGTTGCTACTCACGCTCATCGCGCCAATAGTATTGCCGTGGTACGCCTGTCTTCTCGAGACGAAGCGCGTCCGCTCGGGCTGACCATTCTCAACGTGATACTGACGAGCAAGCTTCATCGCCGCGTCCATAGCCTCACTTCCTGAACCCACGAGATACGCTCTCGTCAAGTCAAACGGATCCCCTTCCAAGATAAAGTTGGCCAGGTCTTCTGCGCTGCCGGTTGTGTAGGCCGATGTATGCACGTAGGAAACTTTTGAAGCTTGCTCGACCATGGCGTCGCGGACTTGAGTGTTTCCATGGCCGATGACGGCGACTGCGGCGCCGGCGCAGCCATCGAGGATCTTGCGGCCCGAAGAGAGGGTCAGGTAGATGCCTGATGCGGAGGAGACAGATTCCGGGGGATGGATGAGGGAGCGGTGCATGAGGTGTGGCTCAGAGGCCGGAGAGTGTTGGAGATTGCCCATTGCATACAAGTGTGAGGGTTGATGTTGTTGGACGACAGATACCAGGACTGCTGTATTTATATAAAGGCCAACAAGTGAGGCGGAGTGAAAGCCACTCGGGTTCGAATAGTTGGATCGGGTTTGGGGAATAGTGCTTCGGGTTACCAACAGAGTATCTGCCGGCCTGACCAAGTCATGTATCAGTCCATCCGACTCGGTTCAACATGCAGAACATGCTATCTAACCCGAGTTAGTATCCCCTGCGTAGTCAATACTCGTCGAGACAAGATGCGGATCATCGCAAAAGGACAAAAGCCGCCACCAATCTTCGCCCATAAACTCATTCCCGGTCGTTGACTCGTCTTGGAGCGTGAATCTCTCTGCTGCATCAACACCCTCCTCCACATCTCCTGCTACAAGCTGATGCAGCTTGGAAGTATCGTCTCTCGCCGCGTTGACAGAAGTCGAAGTGTGCTGATCAAAGGTCTGACGAGGCATTCCCTGCAACGGCGCGAGGTGGATAGAGTCTTCCAACTCTGGGTAATCGTATCTCGAGCGCTTGACTCGTCGTTCTCCATTCACTCTAACCATGACGTTCTTGGCCGTGTTGAGAACGTCTATCCACTCTTGAGCAAGTCTCCAAACTTGCCTGATCCTAACAAGATACGACATTGTCCTCTCCGCCTGAGCGTCTGCATCTGCCGTTTGGCTTTCCGTGAAACCCATAAAGTTTGGGAACGCTGCGCCGTATATGCTCCATAGCGTGGAAGAGAAAGCGCACAGGCCGGAGAAGGGCGTGCGGAGAGGACAGCCTACGTGTTCCAGGTCGCCTAGCAAAGCTGAGATTTGAGTAGCGGCGTCGTAGAGCTCCAAGACATTCTGTGACCAGAACGTGTCGGGGCCTCGGGCTTCAAGAAGCGGTGGCTCAATGGGACCTCGTGGTTTTACCTCGTCGACCGGACTGAATGGGATATACTCTCGGCAGAGGAAGAGCACGCTGGATCAGAGTCAGTAAGCGTTTCCGTGCGAGACGCGCATGTGCTGACCTAACGTAGTAGACTAGGTTGATGTAACCAAACCGCTCGGCTTGTCCACGCTGCGCATGTACCGATACTTTTGTACCGGGATATTTCATCAACGGGTCTTGAGAGTCTCGCCATTCCAGCAAATCTTGCTTCATCTTGTGCCAGTATGAAGTCTCGTTGAAGGGACACTGTTCTGGTGCCGTCATTCCAGGCTGTCTTCTACCGCCCTCTGCTATCCAGGTGTGAACTCTCGACCAGATGCGTAGTCCTTGGATAAGAAGAACGAGATGATCGTCTGGGCCGTAGCTTCGGAGGCTGTCGTCTATTGTACAAGGTCGAGTCCCTTGTCCAAATAGGAATTGGGCATCGTCGATGGGCAGGGAGAAGTGCATATCCTCATCAGGAAACATGGCTTGTCGTCTTTTACCGCAGCTTAATAACCTGTCCATCTTGAAGCATGTCCAGAGAGTTCTTTTCTCAAGTTCCGAGAGGGTCTCTTTCTTGACGCAACCGGCAAACCCGGTGCTGAGTAGACCTTGGGCCATTCTTGTGGCCATGCCAGAGTGCATCCATGCGTTGAAGCCATCTCCATCACCCCAGTTGCAGAGGGACAGGATGAGGAACGTCTGAATGAGAGCTAGGCTAGGACCACTAGTTACCCTCTTCTGCGCCTGGCAGGCTATAAACTGTATGTTTTGGGTCTTCTTTTCTACAGAATGGCTTTCTGTATATCGATGTGCTACCGTGACGATGGCGAGAAGTCGGAGCTTTTGCAAGACGTGGAGTTCCTCGTCCCGATACTCGAGATCATCGGGGTGAAGAAACCCGAATTCGGAGAATTGAGCCCGAAATAATGTGATGGCGCTTATTATACCAGCTCGTGGAATTTCACTGAATGCTTGATCGACATCTTGCCAGGCAGTATCTGACGAGATATCTTCTACACTCTGCGTCTGATTAATGCCTGGTCGTTGCCTCTTGGCTGGGCGTGATATCGAACGGGACAGGCTTTGCCCCAAGACAGGACCACTCAGTGCACATGTTTGCGTGTTGCCGCTCTTTGCACAGCCTAGACATGGAGCTTGGCCATTGTGTTTACACTTGACCTTTGATTTTCTGCTCAAGTGGTCAGACTTGACAACCCCTGCTTGCTATACGAGGGAGTGTCATACCTGCACCTACACAGCTGGCTGTTAGAGTCTCGGGGCCTGTTCAACTTATAGTCTAGTCTACTCACCGCTGACATGCTATAGTTGTCCTCATTATTCAGCCCCGTGCTCTTCATACGAGGTATGAGTCTCTCAGGTCTTGTTCGGAGCGGGGGGCCTCGGACTTTGCATCTCCAGGTTTTTCGGACCCAGAGCCGATTCGGGTTTGGCAGAAGTTGAAGGAAGCTGATTTCCGGCGTTGGGCTTGAAAGGCACGTGATGATATACCATGTCAGGGGGGATACGAGTGTAATCAGCTCCAAACGCGGAGAATTGAATCCGCTACGACTCTCATGGGTGGAAGAACTGACTGATTTGGCTTGGACTCGACGGTGACTGTTCCATAACCAGCAGAGGCCTTTCTAATCTTGTCCGCCAAGGCTGTCTCAGGTTGTCCGTCCCAAGGAAATAAACAATTAAGGACTGTTTCAAGGAGTGCCAAGTGACACGACCAAGACGGCTGAAGGACAAGGTTTGAGCTTATCGGTAGATTTATCGAGTTTCATGATCTGAGCATGGTCTAGCCCTGTACCCAGGCTGAGGCTGCTGAGCAAACAATTACTCGCTGAATACTACTACATTGGTGTTAGTTATCCCGCCAATAGAGGCTTTGATCAACTCCCTAAACAGAAACAATGTCCGTTTCCAAGAGCTCTGAATCTCCGGTGCGATATTCTATATCAATAGCTTCTCGCTCTTGTTGTTTCCAATCATGACAGGCTTCTCTGGTAGACATTCTTTTGCTCTCGTTTTGTTTCAACTTGACCATTCGTTACAACACACTCACATTCTTTAATTCCCTTCACTATACATACTACATACTACATACAACATGCGTTTCTCCGCTGCTGCTGGCCTTGCGGCCTTTGCTACGTCGACCGTAGCCTCCTCCCACGGCACCTCTTCCATGTCCGACCTCGACGGTTCTGTCTGGCAGGCCCTGCAGCCCGTCAAGGCCCGCTCGTGGGAGAACATGCCCCGTAACCGTCCTGCCAAGCGCCAGTCCGGATGGAACCCCCCTTCCAACCTGGCCACTCCTCTCAAGGAGGTCTGGGACCACCAGGTCGAGACCTACAGCGATGCTCTGGGTTTCAAGAACTATGGCTGGGACCAGGTCATGGCTGCCAAGGGTCAGCTGAACGTCTGCGTTCGATGGGAGTCTAGCGCCTCCGTCACCGCCGAGCAGCGTACTCAGGTTGCTTCTGCCCTGCAAAAGTCCTACACCAGCTGGTTCAAGTGGATGGACGGCTACGACAACTTCCCCTACAAGGACGTCAAGATCAACGTCGTTGGATGGGCTGTCAGGGACAAGAACCTCCTAAAGGGCTCTACCGAGGGCCTCGACATTTACACCGATAAGGATGCCGAGGGTATTCCCCAGTGCTCCGAGGACTGCGGCCGCTTCTTCCACCAGGACGGTGACTACAGCCGCTGCGCCGGTGGTGCCGCCCGCCACTACGACAACTCTCTCTGGCTCACCGACGGAATGCAGGGTGGTGCTGGTGGTGATTGGGGTCAGCGCATTGGCCGAGAGTACTTTATGGGTCTCCTCAGCTCTGCTGATATTCACATTCTCCAGCACGAGATTGGCCACACCTTTGCTCTCGATGACTTCTATGACTGGACCCCCACCGGCCAGTCCAGCTTCATCATGCTTGCTGGCTCTGCCCAGAAGGTTACTGACTTTGACGGCTGGATGCTCCGCAACTGGTGGTACGAGCTCTCCCGCAACCGTGGCTGGCAAAACGGTGCGCAATCTGCTGCTGCTGCTGCTCCTGAGCCTGCCACTCCCGCCCCCAAGCCTTCTACTCCCGCTCCCAAGCCGGCTGCTCCCAAGCCTGCTACTCCTGCTCCCAAGCCCGCTGCCGACTCTGGCGTTACCGCCGCTGCCTATGCTCAGTGCGGTGGTGGCGCTGGCTACAATGGCCCTACCAAGTGTGCTTCTGGCCTGAAGTGCACCAAGCAAAACGAGTGGTACTCTCAGTGCCTCTAAGTTGGCCAATAGCATGCGCTCCTGAGGCGATGCAGCTGAGTTCAAATATGTATATATTTTAGTTTCCACCATAATAGCGATCCGCACACGTACCCAGCCAATGCCATTGAGCAAATGAATATAATTGGCTATATCTTGAAAGTAGAATCTACTGTGCATGAGTTCCACTGCTGTTTATATCTTGGTTATTAGGTTTCGTCTCTAACCAAACTGATATCTGTGATTGTGATTTAGCCCTGCTGCAACTCCCGCCAGGCAAGGCGGCGAGCACCATTTCTGTTGTCAACGATAAAACTGACGATATTCAGGCAGGCATACTTGATGAGCAGGGCTCGATGCAGCAGCACCTGGCCCCCAAGTTGCCTCGACAACGAGATGGAGTGCTGAGTCGCTGAAAGTGGAAATACAAGGCCTCAAACTTGGCTGACTCGTATACAGTCGTGTTGTAGTTGGTGGCCTATCAGCTTTGCACATTGACAGCCTTGAAGAATACGTACAATAGGTATTAACCGTGTCGAAACTGATAACTTGGTATGCCACTCAAAAGACATCCATCACTCATGGCTCTGCTGCCTACTCAGCCTACCACAGCCTACTCCGAATACAGTCGCCATTGCATCTCACTATGCTGTTATAAGTGATCTGCTAGCTTGCATCCATACGTTGGCACACGCATGACTGATTGTCCTCGTTCCAGGCCTCGAATTCTGACTCGACAGCGCCATGGCCTGACTTGCTGTCCATGCTCCTTTTTGCTCTGCACGAGGCTGTTTCAAGCCCCCTGTCTTGTTTTGGGTGTTTGGGACGACCGAATGAGCCCAGAGCCAATCACGTACACTACTCGTACTTTTGCATCTCTATCACATCCTGCGTAAGCAGCTAGGCCAAGGCTCTGGTGAGCGGTATTTCTTGGATGTGATTTGACACCTATACGCGGACCTCACCCTCAACTCGGCTCAACCATGCCATACCACACATCTTATGCATTGCCCACTGATGGGAGTTTTCGAGCTGGAGAGTAGTAGGATGATAGGCGTAGAGATGTCGACTCAGAGAAAGCCTTGGTGGCTGCTGACAGCTCTATGCATACAGAGTTGCGGACATGCAGTTGCTACACCACCATCTGCGCCGCACCTGGGGTCGAAGGAATTCACTGGCTACCTTTGTTTACTCGCTGAGCCTCATCTGGGCCATGCTGGCGGCGCAAGCGAGTCTTTGGGTGCGTCGCAAGACTCGGGCGTAAGAAGAGACCCCCGCTGGTGCTTGACTTGAACCTCGTTCTGTCCTCTTGATTATAATTCAGGTCCCAGGTGACGGAAATGAGCTGGCAGGTTGTTCCCTATAACAACGGGCGACCTGTTTCTGGGCAGCCTTGTTCGTGTTATCTGTATTGTCATCCGTCTTATCCTCAGTATTATATTCCACCTGCAACCTGGCCGTTGGTCTATTACCCGTATGCGTATAACCAACCCATCCGAAGCCAACAGGTCAACCAGACCCAGCAACGTACTCCTGGCCAGGGCGTCCCAAGTCCGTTAGGGCAAGACGGTGGCAGAAGCAATCTAGATACAATGCCTGTTGTATGTATGACCAAACTATATACAGTATTCTTCCGCCAACACCCTTTGTTAGCGCATGAGACGATTAGACAGAAATGACCCAAAGTATCAAGACCGTACGTGGATAACTACCAAGTCCTTCCTTGTTCTACTCAGCTTACAAGTCTTTTCTAGACAAGTCCAAGTTCTACAAGTCTTGGCGCCACCCAGAAAAAACGGCCAAGATCAAGTCGATATACCTGGCCAACTCGTATGATATTGGGCAGACGCACCGTGGTCGAAGGTTCTATACATACCTGTAAGCAAGGTTTCGACTGACTGTAAAGTGTTGGCGTCTAACTCGTTCTGCAGAGCCGGCGGTACATATAAGAGAATGTATCATGGAGCTACACGGGCATGCCAAATAGGACAATCAGGTCATGAATTGACTCTCTGCAACGAGACGGCATGTCAAATATGCGGCATTCTTCGAGAGTCGTTCAAATTGAGATATGCAAGTGAGTATTGACTCTATACTTTCTACCGGCTACGTGCTCACATGGTATTAGATGATGAAGGCATGTTTGGAGCGGGCATATACTCGACGCCGACTTCGTCCAGTACGTAAGCGATGCACCATTATACTATTCAAGGCATCTGACCATCATCTAGAAGCAGACGTCTACGCAAAGAATCACTACATCAACTCCAATCTCCACGCTGTGCTTATATGCTACGTTATTGCCAACAGCCCGGAGCACAAGTACGAAGCAGATAGCGATATTACCCATCCATCACGGGGATTTGATTGTGTACGTGGCTACTTATTCTACTGCAAATGTGTCTCGACTCATGCAAGGATCTAGATTCAGGGAATGACCGAGGACCAGGGAGGGGATCTCAAGTATCCCGAGTTTGTGGTGTACCGTGAAGATGCGATTATTCCTGTTGGACTTGTCATGTATACTCGAGAGGGGTGGACGTACTAGGTGGCAGAGGAGAAGGTCGATGCGATGAGGCTGTTTTCTTGTTATACGGCACGAATCTTGACAATCCGCTTTTACTCGGGCCAACTCAGGGCAGGCTCAGGACGGGGTCTGCAGCAAGAGTTGGCTATGTGTTGTCCTGCCAGGTTGTTTTGCCATTGCAGTGAGAGAAACAATAGAAGAGCGTGGTATGTCTCCTAGTCTTGTTGCCTTTCTACTATTACTTCCAGTATCTGTTATTCAGCTCTTTTAAAAAAATACCCTTTGTAGCTATTATATTAATAATAGTATTACCAACATTTCTCACAGGGCGAGTAACCCTGTCGCCATTTTGTGTTTAGAAAGGGGCATGTTTTGGCTGTATGAGAAACTGTAAAGCATTCTATCCAAGTCTCTTCTTGGCAAAGAGATTTTTCACCCTGGGTGTATTGGGCCTCTAATAAGTTTAGTTAGGATTCATTAGTTTTGACTGATGTGGTCTGGCCGATGGTTTCTCCGAGAACTGCTCCTTTAAGAGAGGCATGAGAACGCTTAGGATTTCGACGACCTAATCGCAATCGAGCAACTATACACACCAGCTTACCCTGATGAGGAGTACACATCTCCTGTGTGCTCGTAAGCTTGGCTGCTAGGGCATTGTGGCTGCAGGGGATGTCTAGGATCTGGCATATGTTGCATTATCGTGGTGAGACCTGGATTAACGCTACACTCGCAGTAGAATGGCCCCTGCTTCTTGAATATTGAATATTGTACCACGAGTCCTCTTTTAGGTTCCAGCCATGTACGTACGCTATTGCTTTTTCCCCGTCGGTGGCTGAATGCAGATGGTCGCTGAATTTTGAGCTTTTTGCTCATGACAGAAGGACGAGCAAGATGGTGTCTTGCATATAAATCTGAGCGAGACTCCTTGCCTGTGAGAAGTTGGGTGCTGCCCGTATCTTGATAGAATCACTGCACAGTCGCACATTGGAAAGATCCTGCGCAGATATACCCCGTCAATCTGAGGCCATGGTCCTCAGCCCAACTGATGCGGACGAATCGACGTCTCTCCTACAGCATGATGAGATTCAAGAAAGCGCCTCGCAAACGTATTATACCATCCAAAGAGTGCGAAGCCAACAGAGAGATAGCAGCTCAACCTGCTCATCAAAAGAAATCTATGCCCCTGCTTCATCAACACGTGCAACCATCGCAGTCGAGCAACCCCTGGAAGCAGGCCAAGAAACGATCGATACAGCTGCTACCGAGACAAGCAATCCTCCCGTCGCAAACTCCCCTGAAGATTCTCGCTATTCCTCTCGCTTCATCAACGTCTCACCCACCAGGTTCTGGCTCATCTTTAGCGGCGTGCTCTTGGGGTGCATCGTGGGTTCGTTTGACTCGACCCTCATGGCCTCGAGCCATCCAGCCATTACGTCTCACTTCCACGCATCAAACTCGGCTTCATGGCTCTCTACGGCTTTCTTGTTGACCTGGACCGCGTTTGTGCCTTGCTTCGGTCGAATCTCAGACACCGTCGGCCGGAAGCCCATCTACGTGACGGCCATCACCATCTTCGTCATCGCAACCGCGTGGTGCGGCGCCGCCCAGTCAATTGGCAGCTTCATTGCCGCTCGAGCTTTCTGTGGCCTTGGAGCTGGCGGTGTCTCGTCCATGGGGATGATCATCTCCAGTGACGTTGTTCACCTGCGGTACCGCGGCATCTACCAGGCATACATCAACCTCTTTGTTGGTATAGGTGGATGTTTGGGGCTTGTCTGCGGAGGATATCTGTGTGACCAGATCGGTTGGCGAGGCGCCTTCTACATCCAGCTACCTATCCTCCTCGTTTACCTGGCGTTGACGGTGGTGGTGATCCCTTCCGACTTGGGCCTCCCTGCCGGCCAGGGCGAGCTGTCGCAGCCCGAGCCGCCTGCGAAAGCCAACATGTCTCTCTCGCGGTTCGTCGCAGCGATCGATCTTCTGGGCTCGGTGATGTTGGTGTTGGGATTGGCGGCGCTTGTGCTCGGTCTCAATCTTGGTGGCAACGTACTTGGCTGGACGCATCCCGTCGTCATCTCATCACTGGTGGCATTCCTCCTCCTGGCCGCAGTTTTCGTGCCGTACGAGAAAGGTGTTCCTCGCGCCGTGGTGCCCATCAAGTTCTTATCCGAGGACCCTCGAGCGAGCATAGTGTTTGGAAATGCTTTTGCATCCCTCTCCATCAACACCATGCTGTTCAACACTCCGCTCTTTTTCCAGGCCGTCAAGCTCAACAGTCCGACCGACTCCGGAGTAAAGCTAGTGGCCTCGACGTTCGCACTGACGCTATCCAGCGTAGCTTCAGGCTTCATCATTACTTGGACGCAGCACCCGAAGCCATTGATCATCTTGGGAGGGGTTTGCCTCTTGACTGGGGCCTGTTTGGCCGCAACAATGGATGTGCACACGCCCGAGGTGGTTCCGATTCTAAGCATCGGCCTGTCGAGCCTCGGTCAGGGGTTTTCTTATCCTTCACTCATGATATCCATCTTGGCCACTAGTAGCCGGCAAGACTTGGCTGTGGCGAGTACCACGCTTGGTTTATGGAGAAATGTGGGATCCCTGCTTGGCGTCGCAATAAGCAGCTTGATCGTTCAAAACGTCCTCAATGTCAAGCTTCAGGAAACTGTCACAGGGCCCGATCGGGACGAGATCATTCAGCTCGTCCGCAAATCCGTCCATGCTGTGGCGGAGCTGGATTCTGTCCATCAACCACAAGGTAAGCAGTCTCTTGACAGATATCGCCACTGCGAGCGTTTGACTAAAACCAAGACACAGTGATCGAAGCATACACGTGGGCTCTTCGTATGACTTTTCTGTCTGCTGCCTGTTGGCCGGTCCTGATGCTGGCACTACATATTCGCATGCGTCTCCCACGTCTTATTGAACGAAAGTAAGAAACTTGTTTAGCGTTGGAGCAAGTGCCAAGATTTGATACATTTTTGCAATAATAGGATGGAGACACTATAGACGCAAGTTGCCCTGGGTTATGATGACACACACACACACACATGGCTGGGGCCTGGAGGGCTAAAGGGAGGGATAGATGAGACTGTCTTATTGCTGTGGCACGGATCTCACGCCACTCAGGGGAACTATGTCTTCGATCTGGAACCAAGGGATGACTTGGATCCCTAATCAAGCTAGTGACCCGAGAAGAGACAGCTGAAGACGGGACACAAACACAGAATCAAAGTCCAGGGTTAAGCAGCCACATACATTAGATCTGTGCGAGACTTTACGTGCAGTATTGATGAGCCTAGCGACCCGTGTATAACATCTCGGTACATCTCGGGTCAAATGGGAGTTTTGCCATCTTAAAATACTTGTGTGCTTTCCCGTCCAGACTCTAAGCACATCCATGTTGACGAGTCCCTTTTCGAGAAACCATGTCAAGCGAAACACGAAACTTCCCCGGCCTCCCACCCTTTCCAAAAGATGTTCCCACGGTCCCTCTTCTTCGAATCTCTCTTCGAAAACTCCTCTCTTGCGACAAGGATGAGGTAAAGAGACTCGTGGACGCATGCGAGAAGATTGGCTTCTTTTACCTCGATCTCCAGGATGCTGGGTCAGTCTCGCTCATCCTGGACGATGCCGACGAGCTCTTCGCCATCTCCAAGGAGTTTTACAATCTCAGTCTAGAAGAGAAGATGAAGTACGATTTCAGTGCCCAGAAGTCGTATTTCGGGTACAAGGCGCAAGGGGCTGTGGTCGTCGATTCCGCTGGAACTCGAGACCGGAACGAGTCTTACAATGTCCTGATCCTCGTCGCCGCACACCTTTGACTTGACTGTCGTCTGACGCGATGCTACAGGTTCCCAAGATCGACATGCTTGGCATGATTGACCCTCTGCCTCGCCCCGAACCGTTCGAAAAGGGCCGGGCTGTTTTTGCCTCTTTCATGAAGCGCTCTCACTCCATCGTCACCCTTCTGCTCGACATATTCAACGACAGTCTCCAGCTTCCAAAGGGGACACTCTCGTCGCTTCATCAGCTTGAAGCGATGAGTGGGGATGCTGTTCGGCTGATCAAGGCGCCGCCGCAGCCACGCAGCAGTCGTCAAGGCATCACTCTCCCAGAACACACCGACTATGGCAGCATAACGTTTGTCTTTAATCAGCTCGGGGGCCTCCAGGTGCTGCCCCCGGGAAGAGATGCTCAGTACCTCTACGTCGAGCCGCTGCCTGGGCACATGATTGTCAACATTGGCGATGCCCTCGTCAAGTTCACCAACGGGCTCTTCCGCTCGAATATTCACCGCATCGTCGCCCCGCCGGGGGCGCAGGGGGACTTTACGCGCTACAGCGTCGTCTACTTCTCGCGGCCCAATGACCATGTTCACCTGAAGCGGCTTGAGGGATCGAGACGCATTCCACCTCTGGCAGAGGGGGTTGTGGAGGAGGTCATCAACAGCAAAGACTGGATTCTGCGCCGTGGGCTGGGAAGAAGAGCTGCTCAGGCCAAGGTTGACCTGGAGGGATGTGCCGGAACGGAGAATTTGAGCCGTCGCATTCCAGTTTAGCCATTCTGGAGCCTCACTTGTACTGGTCTCGATAGAAGAAGACGTTGAAGTCGGCCATTCGTTATGCCTTGAAGATCCATACGTTATCGACCTTGTACGTTGTTCACTCTTGAAACGCCATGTACACTGTAAGATTCTTTATAGCCTTGACCTTGGTCACTTTCTTTAGTGCTTCTTAACCCACGGTTGGCTCCGCATAGAGGAGTCCCTGTCAACTATAACTTATCCTTACATTCAAGAAGCATGAGAAATCAAACGAGATACATAGACCATGACCAAGATGATAAGCACTTGGCTGTAGTCTGTCGTTGCTTGCGCGCGCCATGTGAGAAACACTGCACTCTTATCATTTATTCCGAGAGATATCTATCCACTGCTCGTGAATCGGCCAGTATAATGCAAACCAGTCAGTAGTAAACCAACCACAGCGGCTGTCTTGGCCGCCTTTCTAGCGATCACAGCCAGCCTCGAGCGGTACATCTCCCGACGGAGATCGACCAGCGACGTCGGCTCATTGAGATGGGGAAAGTCGATCGTCGGCACCTCCAGATCCAGAAACGCGCATAGAGGCTTCCAGCCGTGGCTTGCGTGCCACTCGAGCAACCGTCCTTTGGGAGCCAATCTCCGGACCTTGTCAATGTGTTCATCAAAGGACTCAAGCAGAGCTGGATCTGCTTCCTGCTTGAATGCCGGGGTCCCTTTGGAGACGACCGAGGTGGTGTAGTTGAGAAGAGTCCAATACCGGTCCGAAAACCCATCAAAGTACGCCAGTACTGTCCAGGATCGCCAGGATAAGATGGTGAGGATCGACCTACGCATCGACGTCAACCAGGCGTCTCGATCGCGAATGGTCAAGACGATCTTGGCTTCTGGGTACGCTGCGATCAGCTCTTCGACAAAGAGGCAGCAAGGCTCATCAGAGACGGACTAGATAGTAGGGAATCCTGGTTAGCATGTATATCCAATTCCTAGCAATCAGGCACAGGTCTGAGAATGCTTAATTTCACATACATCATAGTCCCAGAGGATTCTATCGAAATCCTCGCGCTCAAAGGGCTTGCCCACGCCATCATACTTGGCTCGGAGAGCTTGCATCCACAATTGAGCATGATCATTCGCGTCGTTGGATAGGACTTCGGCAAAGTGATAGGATCGGATACCGAGGATCTTGAGCGCGGCACACGTAGCTATAGGTGGTGTCCATGTCAGTAATGGGGTTCTGCAGTGAGAAGAACCTTGCTTACAAGTAGTTCCGGTTCGGGGGAAAGACAAGAACAGAACCTTCATAGGCTTAGGCCGTGGGATGACAGGCTCGGTCTTTGCGTAAAACTCCATGGTCCTGTGCGTGCACTGGTGGTGAAGCTGGGCTGTGGTCGTTTGGAGATGATGGCGTCTCTGGCATTGCCGTGGTCAAATGCCAACGAAATAAAGGGACGCTCCTTGGCGGTGTGGTTGAGCCCACCACGACGTATGTGAGCGAGGCATCTGTCTTCCTGCTCGATGTGCTAACTAGGTTCAGGCGTGATGATCTGTCTTGGATATGCAAGGATAGCGTTGCACCACCGCGGCCCGTCCGGTGTGAGATTGCCAGTCTCAGAGGTTGCATAAGATACATGCCAATGCTCGTTCTTGATGTCTCGGACTATCGGCCCTGTGGTCTCCAATCGGTCGTTGTGCAGTATTTAAACCAGTTGCGTTGTTGTGGGAGAGCAAGACAATATTCTTGTGACCATCGACTCGTGGCGCATGGGTGACGACGCACAATCACAATACACAATACGCAGATCAAAGAATCTACCCAGCTCGACCCAAGAATGCTGCCCCAAGAAGAGACTCTACGCTCGGCGTTTCCATCCCTCAAGCAGGACCAAGTCTTCCTCGACAACGCCGCCGGAAGCCAAGTCTTGGGAGCGGTGATATCGTCCATCTCCGACTACCTCCTCAAGTCCAACGTTCAGCTGGACGCCTCTTATGAGGCCAGCAAAGAGGCCACGGCGGCATTTGACGGCGCCCACGATGCATGTGCCAAGCACATCAACGCCCACACAGACGAGATCGTCCTGGGGCCTTCCACGACCCAGCTTCTCCGCAATCTCGCGTCGTCTCTGAGATTCAAGCCGGGCGATGAGATGATCGTCTCTGCCGTGGACCACGAGGCCAACATCGCGCCCTGGGTGGATCTTGCGGCACGGCTGCATCTCAACCTGAAGTGGTGGAAGCCAGACGACCCCCGCGATCCAAAGCTCTTGGCCCGTGATCTGGAGGCGCTCCTCTCTGCAGACACGAAGCTCGTGACGTGTACGCACGCCAGTAACATCCTGGGAACTATCACGGATGTCAGGTCCATCGCCGAAGCGGCCCATCGGGTGGGAGCGCTTCTCTGCGTGGACGGCGTCGGCTATGCAGCCCACCGACCGATCGATGTCAAGCATCTCGGCGCTGACTTTTACTGTATCTCCTGGTACAAGGTGTACGGGCCGCACATCTCCATGCTGTACGCCAGTCGGGCTGCCCAGCATCAGCTTCGGCCCCTCGGCCACTTCTTCAACTCTCACGTCGGCCTCACGGAGAAGATGGGACTGGCTGGTGCGAGCTACGAGCTGGTCCAGGCTCTCCCCCACGTTACCGAGTACCTCGGGGCACCCGGCTCCTCCATGTGGGATGCCATTGTCGCCCAGGAGCAGCGGCTGCAGAGCACGCTCATCGATTACCTGGTTGCCCGCCCCGACGTGACCATCTATGGCGAACCCCGCGCAGATGCGGCGGTGAGACTGTCTACCATCAGCTTCGCCGTCCGTGGCTGGAACTGCCAAGCGTTGGTAGAGGCGATCGAACGACGGTCGAGCTACGGGGTGCGTTGGGGTTGCAACTATGCAGAGCGCCTTGTACGGGAGATGCTAGGTCGGGGACGGGACGGGGTCGTCCGGGTAAGCATGCTGCATTACAATACCGGTAAGGATGACCGCTCTCTGTATGTGCAGTACCTGAAGACGTGTGCTGACGTGGAGGGTTAGTGGAAGAGGTAACGGGCCTCATCAATGTCCTCGATCAGATATTGTCGGCAGATGTGCAGGCTAAACTTTGAGACAACAACTCAGTATCACCACACAGCAGCTCGACTACCAGGCGGGATTGCTCACTGTACTAGCATTAGCACCCTACTTGAATTCCGTAGTGACTTTCTACATGTTGACAAAAGAAAAGAAAGCGGTGGAACAGTCTACTATGTATATATCGGGCAATGGATCGACACTCGAGTCCAGCTGAGTTACTGTGCATGCGGATTGAGAGGAATGAAGCCAAGCGTAAAGTCCCTCGACCTCTGAAACCATCCCGGTGCATCGGACCGTCGGCATGGATAGGTACTGTACCCTTTGACGACCGTCGTCTAGTGACTGCGTCTCGGGTTGCTGCTGCAGACGTTGGACTTTAGCAATCAACCTTTGAATCTTGCTATTACACCGGCTACCGCCTCAGCCTCTCTCCATTGGACAACGGGACTGACTCTGATCGGACTCGCAGTTATTTATTCGGCATACATCTTGCGCAAATAAGCTTCGTTGTTCCAAGACGGTCGTCAGCACACACCTGCCGCCCTTCTCGCCCTTCAACCAGGGGAAGACATCGCACAGCTATGGCATCTCTCGGCTCAGACCGGGACGCAGACGACGTCTGTCAGACAGCCAGCGGCGACTGTATTCCTGTCATTGACCTGACACCCTTGAACAGCCCAGATCTCCAAGAACGCCGCAAATTGGCCGCGTCAATCTGCGATGCGTGCACTCGGGTCGGATTCTTTTACATCAAGGTGAATATCAAAAAACCATGCATTGTGTCTGTTCATTGCTTACCAAGGGCATGTAGAATCACGGGATCCCCGAGGACATGATACGCGCCGTTCACAGCGCTGCAGAACGCTTCTTCCGTCTCCCCCAGGAGCAGAAGATGAAGTACTACATCGGGAACTCACAGGTAGGTACCAACTAACTAGCTGCTTCACTCTATCTCTGCATCTCTGCACAGTGACCGCTGACCGTGTACAGAAATTCCGCGGCTACACCCCTCTCGGTGCCGAGCAGTCGACGGGGACCGAACAAGAACTCGACTCGGGTCAAGACGCGGCCAAGACTTGCTCTGAAGCATTCGACATTGGCTATGAGACGGCCATGGACCTTGACAAAGAAAAGACAGACCCGCTTCCCACTGATACTTATGCACTCTACGGAGACAACCAATGGCCCGGCGAGGACGTGCTTGCAGGTTTCTCAAGGGATTATCTTGCATACTGCGGTGCCGTCCTGGAGACATGTCGAAAGATGATGCGGGTCTTTGCTTTGGCGCTTGATATGCCCGAGGACTTTTTCGATTCGAAAATGCGGCATCCTGGTGTCACATCGAGGATGCTGCACTATCCGGCCCAGCCTGTCCCCGGACAAGGGCAAGCAGGGCTTGGGGCGCATACGGTACTGTAGTGATCGGATCTAGTACAGTACAGCAGTGAGACAGACATGTGCTTACTCTGGCCCTGCAGGACTATGAATGCTTCACAATCCTCTCACAGGGATCTGTCCCCGGGCTACAAGTCCTGAATCATCGGGGCGAGTGGGTGCTTGCACCACCACTCCCGGGGACGCTGGTGGTCAACATTGCCGACTGCTTGTCGATCTGGTAAGCGATCTTGCTACTGCTGCACCCCAAAGACAGCTCGTGCAGTCAGTCACTAATTTCAAACGCCCAGGTCCAACAAGAAGTTCAAGTCCACCATCCACCGGGTGACGAATCTGTCTGGCGAAGAACGCTATTCAGTCCCGTTCTTCTTCGGTGTAGACTACGACACGACCATCTCGGTCCTACCAAATCACGTCTCCGACATGTCCCCCGCCTGCAAAGCTCCTTTCAAGGCGGGAGAGGTGAGTCGACCCCTGACCCCGGCACAGCATTTGCAAATCTGATACAAGTGTAATTCTAGTGGGTTCGCGGGAAACTGTCTCAAGCCTATGTGGGATTTGCGGGCTAGACTATGACAGTTGGTAGATCTTTTTCCGTAGTGGGTAGCTCATACATGTACATATGTCTCAGTTTGTACGTAGTTCAGGGCAAGCTTCGAGGTTGGCAGGGTTGGCAAGGCGTCGTTGCTGGTCAACTGTCCAGATTAGAGTAATGATTCGATGTATGTACGCCTGCAAAGAAGGAGAGACATGGTCTTACGTCTACCAATCGCAAATTCAGCCATGTCTCAGGTCCCTTCTTCCGCTGCCGAGTGGCTGGCTGAGCCCGGGCAGAAGCGGAAGTCGGATTGATTACAGTCCTATAGACTAGACTGCGGCCATCGGGGCCTGTTTCACAGACATTGGGGGACAGGGGGAGTCTCGAACCACGTCTTGGACTTGGCGCCTGTACAGATTTATGCTTCTGTTGACTTGCAGATCGAGATGATCTCATGCATGCAGACCCAAGTACGAGGCCAAGAGACGCAAGAAGGGCTACAAGGGGTCGGCGATATAGCGAGTTAGCTGCTGTCAACTTGCTGATGGTGAAAGCCAATGCCTCGAAATGAGGAGGTTGTCAGTAATCACTTGTCAAGCCTGACACATACCCGGATATCTCTACTGCTTGGCGAGGAAGAGGTTTAGGACGGGCACATTAGCGGGCTGCGCTGATTACAGGACGGCACGTTCTGCATCGTTGCGGCCAGATGCAGTGAGGATTCATGGACTCTCCGAGAGAGCACTTCTTCCGTGGGCCAGAGTTGACGGCCTGTACGATGCAATGTCTTCTCAATTTGTCCTAGATATTTCACTGCGAAGCTGATCTCGGGCTTTCCATACATGAGCCAATTGTAATGTCGTATCGACTCAATAAACTTGGACGCGGAGCCGGCGCTAGATCCCATCATGCACAGTTGCGCCACGGATTAAAGCAATCTCGTCTTTTGTTTTCTCTCTCTCCATGTTTGTTGTCTCAATACGCTGCGATGTCGATTCAGTCCTCGGTGCTAGGAACTGCACGTGGAGTTTGTCTGCTCAGAGCCAGGGTAACTATATATATGTATATATATATATACATGCCGTCTTCCACACGTCAATGGGTAGTAATACAGCTCCAACACCTTCAAAGACTTCATCACAAATCCAAGCACCTCTACCATGACTGTCTCCTCACTTCCCCTTGTACAAGCCGACGATGAATGGTCTCCGTTGAAATCCGTCATCGTCGGTCGAGCCGGCGTCGCCTGCTTCCCCTACGCCCCGGTTGAAATGATCAAGGCCACAATGCCCTCAGAGCATGTCAGCCGCTTCAAGCCAAAGACACTCTTTCCGGCAGACCTCATTGACAAGGCCGAGGCTGAACTCGAAGTCTTTGCCTCGATCCTCAAAGATGAAGGAATCAAGGTCTATCGACCTCCCAAGAACATCAACTGGCTAGAGGCAGGTGGATATACCGGAGCCATGCCGCGTGATGGTCTCATCAGCGTTGGCAACAGCTTGATCGAGGCTTGCTTTGCTTGGCCCTGCCGCTCCAGAGAGATTGAGATCGGTTTCGCTCCTATACTTGATCAACTGGGACTCGACCGTCGAGTGAACATGGTCCGTCGCCCAGAGAGCTCCTTTGCCAACACTTTGCTCGATGACGACGGAACCTTGACAGATGAATGGGTCATCAACAACAGCCGCCCGGCTTTCGATGCTGCGGACTTTATGCGCTTTGGCACCACCATCATTGGACAGTACAGCCATGTCACCAATCAAGCCGGTGTTGATTACCTCGCCGAGCATCTGCCAGAAGGCTACAGGATCGAGATGATCGAGGTCAATGACCCGAACGCAATGCACATAGATGCCACTATCCTCCCTCTCCGCCAGGGCCTTCTTGTCTTCAACCCAAACAAGGTCAGCGAAGCAGGTCTGAGGAAACATGCTGTCCTGGCCGACTGGGATCTTCGGCCATATCCATTCACTCCCAAAGACCGTGATGATCCTCCTCTGTACATGACCAGTCCCTGGCTTTGCCTCAATGCCCTCGTTTTGGACGGGAAGAAGGTGGTTGTGGAGGCCAGCGACTCGAAAACGCTGGAGTGGTATGAGTCGCTGGGTATGGAGTGTATTCCCTGTCCGTTCCAGCATGTTAATAGCATCGGAGGCTCGTTTCATTGTGCCACGGTTGATCTGGTTAGACAAGGTAACTAGTTTCAGGCAAGGACGTATATAGGCGACTGAAGAAGAATTCAGCCTTTGCCCTACCTAAAAGACTATCTTTTATAAATACTATATATTTACCGGATGTAAAGTGTTGATTTTCTTTAACGTATATTTACACCTAAATAGGTCTCTATTGCTCATAGATACTATCAATGCAGCGTCATATTGAAAGTGCTAAATAGTTAGTAAAACTGTTTATAAAGAATATTAAAGTTTTTATAGTCAAGGTAGAGATTTACGCGGGGATTTTTATACCTATTTTGGCATATTTAGTATAATTTTACGGATACTATTATATTTATCTAGATAAATCAGAGTAGACTTGTTTAGCATTCTTCAAGGCACAATAAAATGTGAATTACAAGAGAACCTTTGAGAACAAGACCTAGTCGACGATATCAGCAGGCAAGAAAGGAAATTCGAGGCGTCTAGGTTCGTGTTATAGTTGCTCTGTTTAGATTACCCCAGACTGTCAGTGTCATATATGTGTTTTGTACAGGCGGTATGAAGCAGGCGAATACTTGAGACTGCTATTCTGAGTAACATGAATCATGCGTAGCCGCTTTGTTAATCTTTTATTTTGTGTCGTATAATTTCCATAGAAAGACTCGGATTATCATACAATCTTAACGTTGACGTATCGTTGAGATACAAGGGTTGACCGTCGAGAATAAATACGAAGAAATACTACAAAAGTCATGCAAATTACATCTAGGAAGCATGGTATAGCACAAAAGTGGTCTTTATCAGGCCACCCGAAGTTTTGCATCGTTAACTATCGATAACATATAGAATCTCCAAGTTAGCATACCAGCCTACCAAGCACAGCTCAAACCTCTTGTCCATCAAGCACCCTCGAGAATGTCTCATAGTTTCCCTCGTTCCTCGGATCGTAGATGGCAAACCAGACCTCGCGCCACCAATTCCCCATAAACTCAGCTTCTCTCATCACCTCGAGCCAGCAATATGCAACGTCTTCAGGGGGGTTGCCGTAGACGCCACATCCGAGAGCGCCCAGTACTAGCAGTCCATGACCATGAGCAGCGGCCATACGAAGAGACAGCCTCATCTTGGCCTTGGTCAAGTCGCGATCTCGATCTCGAGCAAAAACGTTCTTTTCTGTCTCTTGGACCCGAGAGCCATGCGCCTGGGCATCATGGCCGTTGCGACGCTCTGATAACAGAAATCGTCTTATAGGCGGGTCGCGTATAGCTGCGACGGTCAAGACGCTGACGACGGGCAGGTCGATGGCGGGGAGTGGAAGGATGCGATGGCCCGAGGCGAAATCGTCGCGAAGCACGAGAACGTATGGGCTGTAAAGAGCTTCATCTGTCGATATTGGGTAGTGCTTGCGGCCGAGGCTCAGGGCTAACGAGCTGCGATAGCAGAGGCCTTCTTCCTGGGCCATGGCACCGTTTAGCCATCCACCTCCGGGGCTGTGACGGTTTGCAAAGTTGACGACGGCGGGTCGTAGACTCATGGGGCTCGTATCATTAGGCGATGGCTCTATCTGCGATAGTCTGATGGCGGCGTTGAGGGTATCGTCGTTGACGACTCTTATGGTTGCGGGCCTTGGGTACGCCGGGCAGCGATTAGGATGAAGGCGAGGGAGAGAAGTAAACGAGTATTTGGTGGCATGGCGGGCGTCGCGAGTTGTGCCAAGGTCATCCAGTCGACCTGGTAGAGCATCGCGAGTCTCTTGGCCGATGGCTTTGAGGACTTGTCTCTGGTTGGGATCGTGATGGCCTCCCTCTTCGTAACGTTGAGGCGAACCCGAGTATTGAGAGAAGTAGCTGTAGACGTGACGTTTCTGAGATGATGAAGACATGGTTTCTGTGAGTGTGTCCTATGTCAGAGGTAAGAAGGCTGGGTTATCCTTGGACAGGACCGTTAAGACGGAGTTGGGCATTCTTGCCCGTGCCACGTCAACTACCAACGGAGCCTGGGGAATGCCAAAGATGGTGCGCATGCAGGCAATTGTGAGTTAAGCCTCATGGCTGGCTGGCTCTGCCTCACGGTTTGGTGTGTGTGCTTACTATGACAGGGGGTTACTGTGACAAGTGTGCCACACCAGAGCATCCTCACAGAGATGCCTAGTGCCAGCCTTGTTTTTGGATAGACTTGGCACTTATCTGACCTGCTGAACTGGTCTAGAACAGCCTGGACTTACTTTGTGGCTCGTGAGAGGTAATGTTTACTTGCATCAAACATGTAGCTTCACTCATGATCATATTGGAGTCTGATTTTGACTGGCTAGGTATGACTCAAGCTTGAGGCTACAGGTACAGGCCGCATGATATCCTCTAGGCTGTCAATGTCAGTTGTGCTGTTGGTCTACGTGAGAAACAGTCAAAGCACCAAGTCATTGTCAACGGAGCTTGCAGGAATCATTGGATTGGAACATGTTTTCATATCCATGCCACCCAAACACCCTCTTCATATGCCTTTTAGAAAGCTTCAAGTCGTACGATTACTCCGTGACTTGATCGCTTCTGCCCCGATCTTGTCGGAAAACATGACATCTTCTTCGTGTATAACCTTGACATCACCAAAGATTTCGTCAATTTCCTCAAGAGATTTGCCTACTTGATGTGAGCATACGAAACCGAGAAAAGCAGTCACCGTCTTACCTCGGGTTTCAGGATATACGAATGCAAAGACGAGCGCGCAAAACGCATTGGTCAGAACGAAGAGAATCTAAAAAACAATCAGTATGATACTGAGCAGGAATCCAAGGCTCACCCTACATAATACTTCCAGCCAATCTCGGCCAATGCAATCGGGGAGCACTGCGTGATGATCAAACTGATAGAGTAGTGAACGACCTGGACGAGAGCATTTGCTTTGGCTCGCAACTCGGTAGTAAAGACCTCAGGGCTATCCGATTGTCAGTGCAAGGTCAATAATAGCTTCCAGGTGAACCCACGGAATGATCCAGGTCATTGGTCCGAGGAGAGCAGAGTAATTCGCGGATACGGCAAAGATACACGCGATCAGGCCTCTCTGTGCTGCTGCGTTGGTAGGCATGCCAGGGACGGCGGGATAACGGGCCGCAAGAATAGTGATGATCATGTAGCAAAGCGACAGAAGCGATGAGCTGATGACCAAGATCTTCTTTCGACCGATCTTGTCGACAAAGAATAGCGAGAGGAAGCAAGCCACCGGTGCAACAGAACCGTATAGACCACTGACGAGGAGTTGTCGATCCTCACTGAACTGGAGCGTGGCGTAGATGGCCGTCTGGTAGTACTGCACAAACGAAATGCCAGATAACATGGCGGCAGCCCAGACAAACGATCCCACAAAGAGTCGTTTTCTAAAGGCAGGCGTCCTGAAGAGATCTGGCCAAGAGAGTCGACCCTGCGCCTGCAACTCCTCGGCGATGTTGACTTGGATGACGGTAAACTCAGTTCGACACCAGTCTTCGTTGGTACCGTCGTAGTGGTACTTGCGGAACGCCTTCTCAGCTTCGTCATGGCGGCCTTTGAGACACAGCCATCGCGGAGACTCGCTCAGGAAGAGGACGCCGACCCCCAGTATCAGTGCGGGAATGCTCTGTATGGCAAACCCGAGCCGCCATTGGTTGGCGTTGTTCCATTTGCCCTCTCCAACGCCAATCCAGAGAGCGACGAAGAAGCCCCATGCAGTCACTGAGCCATGTTAGCCTCGAGGGTTCTATCTTGAGGTGCTTGCTACGTACTCATCTGGTTGACAGCGGTGACCTTGGCGCGTTCGTGGGTCTGGAGACGACGTGAGTTGGCAGATTCTCTCTGTTCGCAGTATCGAGGAGCTGGCCTACCTTGGCGATTTCTGCTCCAAAGACAGGGGATACACCAGTAATGGTGCCAACGGCAAAGCCGACCAAGAGTCGACCAATGATGACTGGCAACGTATGTCAGGATACCAAGTTCAAACCAGCTTTGGCTCTGGTTACTTACGCATAGCAACATGAGCCGCTGCAGCCATGATAGCACCGCCAATTACACCCCAGATGCATCCAAACGCGATGGCTTTACGACGACCAAGCCTGTCGCTGGTGATACCGACAGAGGCACTACCCAGCCAAGCTGAGATACGTTAGTATCAGATTGACATCAATACCGAGTTTGCTCTCACCTCCTGCTTGGTACATGGACACAATGGCGCCCCGAAGCGGTGCATTGGGATGGTTAAAGTATGTGAGGAATGAACTCAAGGCCAAGCTCGGCGTGATGATGCCCGAGTCACTGCCACTTGTGAGTTCTGTGATACACGCTTGATTTCATGCTCTTGACTTACAATCCATAGAGAAATCCTCCTATTCCGAGGAATATGGACGTCAGGAAAGGCTTGCTCAGCCAGGCGTCACTCTTCATCGTTGCTACCATCTGAGATGCTCAACTGACAAACACAGAATATGGACCAGCGGCTGTCATATCTACCTTTATTTGACCTGGGGTATTATTACCCGAAGGGACCAGGATCTCATCCATTCAACGGATGAATGCATCCTGCGTGGGGTCTCCACGTTGGTCATCTCGCGTAGCCTGTTGCAGTTTAGAACGCGGGGTTTCAGCCCTTTGGATCAGAAATAGCATCTCGCGTCGAGGAGGAGAGAGTCATTAGAGCATTCTCTACTGTCTTGGTCGTGATTCAAGTGGTGGGGGTGGCTGATCTTTGCAGTGTTTGCACAAGGATCGGCAATTGAGGTGGCAGTTGAAGAGCTTTCGCCGAGGTCTTTGATACTACAAGTGATATAACGTCGGCCAACTCGTTGCTAGCTTGCACAACGCTACAGATATCAAAGACGTGATAGTCAACGCGCCTCGGTCAACGAATCTGCCACCACCTTCAACGGCAGGAAGATGGTGATATACCTCCTTGTCTACACGGCCCTCGCCGTATCCCTGGCGTACCTGGCTTTGATATTCCCCAGGGTATGAGCAGCTAATCAAATCACGCCCTTTACCAATGCTGACTTGGACCAGCTCCAACAAGAATGGAAGCTCTATTCCCACCGCTCTCAGCTCCCACCTGGTCCCAAGACCATTAGAACAGGCATTCGAAAGCCATGGCTCTGGTTCCAGGAACTGAGCCAACAATATGGTGATGTCGTATATCTCCAGCTTGGTCCAACACCAACAATCATCCTCGGCTCTGCGCAGGCAGCCTGGGACCTTCTCGAGAAGCGCGGCGCTGTTTTCTCCTCTCGTCCGTGGTTCATCATGGGCGGTGAACTTTTGTCAGGCGGAATGCGAGGTCTGATGGCCCCTTATGACTCTTTCTGGCGACGCTGGAGGAAGTTGTTGCACAGTGGTTTCATGCAGCGACAGAGTGAGACGTACCGGCCGATCCAGAGCCTTGAGTCTAAAGTGTTAATGCATGATCTCGTAAAGACGCCAGAGAATTTCCGAATGCATCTGGAGCGTTATGCAGCGTCGGTTATTGTTACTGTCACGTATGGCAGGCGAGTTGAGGATGTCAAGAGTGATATCGTGGTGCGGCGAAATGCCGAGGCCATGGAGCGTCTGACCTCGGTCAAGTATGTCCTCAACTATAAAATAACATAACATAACATAACATAACATAACATATGAATATCTGACACTCTATCAGCATTCCTGGAAAGTACGCAGTCGAGCGGTATCCGGCACTCAAGTACATCCCCAGCTTCTTGGCCCCATGGAAGGCAGAAGTTCTGAAGCAGCGCGAGAAGGATATTCAACTTTACACGGAATTGATGGACGAAGTTCGTGAAAAGGTTTCTAGAGGCGTCGCACCGACTTGCTTCGCGAAGCATCTGCTCCAAGAACAGCATAATCTTGGCATGACTGATTTGGAGATTGCTTATACTGCAGGGTCACCTTTCGGTGCAGGCGTTGAGACGGTACGTTATGCTTACGAGCATCATATGAAGATAAAGACTGACTCGGTCTGTAGTCCGCAGGCTCTCTAGCAAGCTTCCTGCTCGCTTGCGTCAAGTTTGGCCCCCAGTTCATCCCCAAAGCTCAAGAAGAACTCGACCGAGTTGTGGGGAGCGACAGACTCCCATCTTTTGAAGATCTTCCCAAGTTGGAGTACATCAGAGCTATTGCATCTGAGACTCTACGATGGCGGCCAGTAGCTGTGCTTGGAGGAACTCCTCATGCAAGCACCGCGGACCACGTATACAAGGGCATGTTCATCCCAAAGGGAAGCACCATCATTGCTCCGCTCTGGACTCGTAAGAGATACTCACAAATTGCTCGACTTGAATCACTGACCATGCCAGTTCATCTAAACGAGGCCGACTTTCCTGAACCGCACGAGTTCAGACCAGAGCGTTTCATGGAGGAGCGAGAGTATCCGGGCAACCTTGGCCACAGCGCCTTTGGCTGGGGTCGTCGAATCTGCCCAGGGATGCACCTCGGTTCTGCCTCTGTCGTACTCAATATTGCGCGTATACTGTGGGGATTTGAGGTTAACCCTGAGAAAGATGAGAAAGGGAGGGATGTGGAGGTTGATATGTGAGTCGTCACCATGCTCTTCCTGTTTTGTCCTTGCTAATGCTTTATAGATTTGCCTACTCTGAGGGCTTCAACTCGAGTCCATTGCCATTTCCCTGCTCTATCACGCCTAGGTCTTTGAAGCATGTTGAGATCATTGAGAACGAGCATCATGATGCTCTGGAACATCTGACGGCGTATGCTGCTACTACAAGCAATGTATCTTGATGGTGGATAAAGCGTTAACAACAACTCTTGAAGAGCCATAGATCTCATACTTTATCAACAATGCAATGGTTCTGTTATGATAGACTATACACAAAACCACATAACGCTACACTTGATTTCTAGAATCATTTAATAACTGGTGATGATGCCAGGCGTCTGTGACTGGAACTTTGAATCGGCCCAATGAACTTGTATGCTTTCTACTCTCGACTTTGGATAACTAAATCATTGACTGACAGTAATCAACTTTTTCAGCGACTCAACAGCAGCTTCGGTGTATTCGTTCATATCCGTATTCAGTCCCTCAAGCCCATCAAATACCTCAACCGACAGCCAACTCCGGAAGCCAGTCTTGAGCACAGCGTGAAGCATATCGTGGACAGGCAAATACCCGCCATCACATGGCAACGGTCTATAATCATGGCTCCATCGTGCTCTCGGCCGGCTTCCCTCCTCGTCCTTCTTATCCTCGATCGGGGGATCCATCTTGTACGCGTCAGAGATTTGCAGCAGATATATCTTGTCAGCAGGGACTGTGGCAGCTAGCTCCTCTAAGCTCTCCTTCCATCGTGACTCGCGCTCCTCGTCGGTGCTCGCATTGATCAATCCATCAGTCGTGGTAGGATCTCCGTACTCAAGGCCTGCTGTCTGGAAGGTATCTAGGCAAAGGCCAATGTTGGGTCTGTTGGCTTTCTGGACGATTTCCCAGACCGTTTTCCATGTGGGAGCGTGCGTGGCCCAGCACCAGTTCTCGTAGGCGATGCTGAAGCCTTTTTCGGCGAGAAGATCTGCCAGCTGTGCAAGGTCTGATGCCAGATCATCAAACGAGGATGAGATTCCTTCCGAGTCGGATGAGCCCACCTGTGAATACGTTTAGCCACTACGAGTGTTGGGGTTTTCCAAGTGATGGGTGAATTTACCTGGAGCAATGTGATACCCGCGGCTTCCATCACCTTGATCCAGCCTCGCGCCTTGTCAAAGGCTTGTGATCTCTCTTTATCATGCTCTCCCTTCTTCCATCCCTCAAAGTTTGCAAACGGTTGAAGCATCGTCATCTTCAAGCCCAGCTCGTCTGTGAGAGACTTGATCTGCTCTGCAATATCGGCCAGAGAGTCATAGTCGTCCTCGTTTGGCTGCGATCCACTGAGCAGCTGTCCATAACTCAGAATATCGGGCATGGACAGTTCTATGCCGTCGAAGCCGGCTTTACGGATGGCGTTGAGTTTGTCGGGGAGACTAGCTTTGATCCTGGCTGGAATACTGCATGAAGCAAAGGAGATGGGAATTGCAGTCCCTTCATATTGGATGACCATTTTGGTAGGAGATGCTTTAACAAAATCTAAATAATCTCTGAACTTGCTGGAGGTTCAAGCTGAGGCTGATATAGTAGTTGAAGAGTTGTATGTAAAGATTGGAATGCAAGCTATTTCACATAATTAAGGCACAAAGCCCATTGACTATGGTTGACGTCATTACATCTGTCATCATAGGATGATATTTGACGCCAAATCAACGTAATTTTGGAGAATACCGAGAGTGTCAGTGGACCTAGATATATGAAAGATGGGGAGGCATATAGAAGAACCACAAGTAGCTATCTCCAAGATTCTATTGCTCAGCCGATCAGTCATCTCAAGCCTTTAAACCCAATTGGCTCTGATGCAATCACAAGCATGAGCTGACAGATTCTGAAAGCTCTGCGAGTTTCATAGTTGGACTAGAACGGCCCGGCATGTGGCTGAATTAGACTTGATCACTTTTGGAAAGTTAGGCACATAGTTATCTGTTTAGTTGTGCTCTTTGATAAGAGTATATAGACAGGCCAAGGCCTATTATTGTACTCGGGTTCTGGAACACGTACCGGCAACCCTTCTGTTTGCTTGGCTGAGGGTTGAGAGTCTCTTCCAAGCGAGAGTGACATGCTATTATTCAGTATTCTTGATAACCTCGGCCTACCTATCGTCCTTCGTTGAGGTAAGCCGAAGCCCATCCTCAACCCCGAGAATGGCCGAGGCCGAGCATTCAAGGCGGCCTATGCTGGGTTAACTAAATAAAGCTCGCATTATCAATCTATGAGGCAGCAGAGCTATTTACAGGTTTGCATACCAGCCCCGCGTAAACGGCATTTTCAATCTTGGCTAGGCTTTTTCTAAACACACTATTGAATTCACCTTGTTTGGTGATTGGGTCAAACTGGCGGCGACAACGCCAACATGCAAGGGTATCATCAGGCTCTGACTTGAAGCACATCATTGGACCAGATGCTGGATTCCAGAGTCTTGTATAGGATACGAGTTGCCGAATCTACACGATAATGCCTTGCCGCAGACCTAGTGTCTCAAACTCGTCAGCTCCTGCAAGCCTCACAAGCTGTCACTCGCCACCGATGATACACAGCTACATAGCCAGCTGTTTTGCATCTGCGGGCGCCTTTTCAGCCTGATCACACCATTAGCTTGGCTACTTAAGGAT
>JABFAK010000980.1:0-15044 GCA_013266265.1 Fusarium sp. NRRL 66182 | reverse complement strand
TATTTTTTATTAAATTTTTAGGCTTATATAAAGGCTTATATTATTAATATTATTATTATTTTTTTAAAAAAGCTAGGATTTTTATTAAAGTTAATATCTTAGTTATAAAAAAAAAATAACTATAGAAAAAGGTAATAATATATTAAAGTAGGATTTAAACCTAGAGACTTTAAGAATATTCGGCGCTGTTATTATACAATCAGTAGCACGGACCACCAAGACCCATATATATAAAAAGACTAGACTAATTATATCAATGCGCTAGCAAGGGGGGGCCATTTCCCCCTTCGTTGACTTACAGCCCCATACAAAACAGCTTTCAATTTCCCTCTCTCGGAAACATTACTGTAAACATATCTCATCAAGACAGTCATCACCACGCCCCAGCCAAACCAGATTCCACGCCAAGCTTCACAGATCAGCTTAACAACGACATGCACTAAAATCACGCAATAGACAAGACAGAGGCAATACATCACGGCATAGCATAAAACACACAAACATGGGATAAATAAGAGACGACATAGGATTACAAAGCAATAACAATACGAATTTTAAAACCTCAAGGTCCTTGGTTGGGTTTCCCTTCGCCTCCAGCTTACCAATACATGCCCTCCTTACAATCAGAATTAAACATCTAGTGACAAGAAAACCCATAAAAAATTTGATAACAAAACTTATATTGATTAAAGTGACTTTGTGGTCAACTTACACCGTTGAATAGACCCTTTGAAACAAGGCCGGGATTCGGCCAACTGATAAATCCGTCCCCGTTTTGGCCGGTTCAAAACTTTGGGGGAGTGATTGTTCAGGACAAGGCCCCTCGACAGCCTCGCGACAGTGCATCACCCAAGACGCCGTCGTTTTCCTCCATCTCCTCGCAGCCGACGAGAACTCGCCCGGATGCAATCGACAGGGCTTCGTGCCCTGCTTCATCCTGCCGTCACCCGGTCCCGAATTCTCTACAGATCCTTTCAGACATCCTCGACTTGGCGAAATACAGGCTCAGGTGCTGGCGCTGGCGCAAATAATGGAGATAAACCACCGGGTGAGACAGCAGCTATAGAGGACGAGGATGTACAACCACAGAATGGAACCGAAGCCATGTCGGGTCGCTTGAGACCTCGCGCCTCGAGTTCTCTAAAAAGTCGAATGGCTCGCAAGCACGCCGCTCCCTCTCTACCGCCCGTCAAGCTACCGCAGACCTTCCTCGATGACAATGTCACTCTTCACCATGACTGGAAGAGGCCTCAACTCCCAATTGCCCTCGCCGAAGACGCAAAGCAGCCAAAGACGTCGTCCGTCTTTGTCGATCCTCGACCCGCCGAGAAGAACCCTCGGGCAACACCATCCAACAAGGCCCTTGAAGACTACTTTGACAAGGCTTTCACGGCCCTGGTTGAGAAAGTTGCGGACCGCGCAAACGAGATCGCCACTATCGAGTCTGACTCTTGCGATACAGACGAGCTGGTCCACAGGTTGACGAGCTTCACCCGTGCGTACGACATGCTGCTCGATTCGGCATGGCACTTGACCGATTCGCTTTACCCAGTCCGTAATGCGCATTATACATATACGTCGCGGCCATTCTGGTGGTGGCATTACTACAAGGACTTTGACTCTCATAGTCAAGCATTTCGCGACCATTTCTTATCTGTTCAAACATCTGTCGACAGCATCCTCGACTACGACTGGAGACTCGACCACTCCTTATCCCAAGCTCTTGCCGATCTACCAATCCTCACATTCTCCTCTATTCGATCCGCTCTCCATCGCGAATTAACAACACCACCTCCTCCCAATGCCGAGTCAAGAAACCTCAAACGTCAAATAACCATCCTCTCCATGTCTGGGTACAGTGGACAAGCCATATCGGAAGCTGTCGCAGAACATGTCGCCTACTTCAGTGGTGCCGACCTAGTCCGGCTGGATGCGCAGGAGCTGTCTGTCATAGTAGGAGATTATCTTGGCCAGGACTGGGCTTATTCCCGGGGCTCCCTTTCCACTATGGGCTTTCGTGCAGCAGAGATGAACGGCAAGCTGTACCGGGAGCCTGATGTTGCAGCACGACCAGAAGAAGATGAGAACGATTCTGAGACGGGCGTGATTAACATTCGCGCAGCGTCAGGCTCACTCGATGATGAGCTTTCAAAGATCAAAAAGGGTGGCATTGACCCCTTTGACAAGTGGGAGGGTCTCAAGATCGACAAAGTGTTGGATCAGATCACACAAGCTGCTGAGCTGAAGAACGGGTCGCCCCGTGAGAAGCCTCTCATCATTCATATCCACGACTTCGTGGAGCTCAACATGACCCTCGAGGGATCAATGCTGATCACACGATTAAGGAACCTGGTAGATTCGGCCTGGCAGCAAGGCTCAAAGATTGCCATCCTGGCGACATCATCATGCGAGCAACCTTCTGACGAGTATCAGAGCATGCTCCGAGACCTATCGATTGGAGACTTTGTCATTTCTCGACATATAGATCCTCACCGAATGCTGAGGCAGTCCAAGCCCTCCGACGGCTCTAAAGCTTCGGAAAACCCCTTTCCTCTCCAGGATACAGATATTTTCGTCGAGAATGTGCGAAACATCAATCGCATGCTAAAGTCATTAGGTAGTCATCGCCTCCTTGACTTTTCAGATAACCACATAAAGATCTTTATGCATGCTGCCGATATACGCGCTCAGATGCTCAAGAAATCGATTCTTACTCTACCAGAGGTGTATAACATTGCATGCGCAGCAAAACGCCATGAAGAAGAGGCCGCTGGTGCTGCGCCAGGAGGAGTGTATGAACGCCTTCTCATGGGCCCTCTACGACAACGGCCTGGACAGCGATTCCTTGATGAGACAGATCAGGAGGGCAAATTGAGTGGAGACGACTCGCAGAAGAAGGCTGAGGATTCACAATCTGCTGCTAGAGCATCCATGAAGCTGAACGAGTACGAGAAGCGGATATCCTCAGGACACATCAACCGTCAAAATCTAAGAACAACGTTTGACGACGTCCATGTGCCCAAGGAAACCATCTCTGCGCTCAAGCTCCTCACGTCTCTGGCCCTGGTTCGCCCCGATGCTTTCTCATACGGTGTGTTGGCCCAAGACAAAATCCCTGGATGCCTACTGTACGGACCCCCTGGCACAGGTAAGACACTTCTCGCAAAGGCCGTTGCCAAGGAGAGTGGTGCAAATATGCTCGAAATCAGCGGCGCAACCATCAACGATAAGTGGGTGGGCGAGAGTGAGAAGCTCATCCGCGCTGTCTTCACTATGGCCAAGAAGCTCTCGCCCTGTGTTGTCTTCATCGACGAGGCCGACTCCCTACTAGCCAACCGCAGCATGCTCGGCGCTCGCGCATCGCATCGCTCCCATATCAACCAGTTCCTCAAGGAGTGGGATGGTCTTGAGGAGACAGAAGCGTTCATCATGGTGGCCACAAACCGCCCCTTTGATCTTGATGATGCTGTCCTCCGCCGTCTTCCACGCCGCCTACTGGTCGATCTACCCCTGCAAGCCGACCGCATCGCTATCCTCAAGATCCTTCTCAAGGGCGAGGACGTCGACGCATCCGTCTCGCTCGAAGAGCTTGCCAAACGTACACCCTACTATTCTGGCTCTGACCTGAAGAATGCCTGCGTCGCTGCCGCTATGGCCGCCGTTGAAGAGGAGAACGAGGCTGCTGCTAAGCATCCCGGCCCCGAGCCCTACGAGTATCCCAAGAAACGTACGCTGCGCCAGGATCATTTCGATAAGGCGCTCCGCCAGATCCCAGCCAGTATTAGTGAGAACATGGAGTCGCTTAAGCAGATTCGCAAGTTTGACGAGGAGTATGGAGCTAAGAAGAAGGGAGCCAAGAAAATGATGGGATTTGGTATTGGAGCAGAAAAGAAGCTTGCCGATTCTGAGGAGGTGCGCATCCGTCGAGGCCCCTAAGTACGTAGGTTGGTGTTGGATTTTGAATTTATATGTGTACTTCATGGCGTGGGGAATTTTACTTGCATCATATATAGATTTGCCTAGTTCTGAGACTCATGATGGCATCACCAAATGGGAATGCTGTATCAATGGATGCATCTGCCATCCTTCTGTAACCTGGGACATGTAAAGGATAGCATAGGTTTCAAGTGATGTGAGCTTGATTCATACTATATCTTGGGCAATCTGCCTCAAGATAGGGGAATTTTGATTGAAAAGGGTTTCAAGTGACTCTAGCCAATGTGTCAATTATGTGGATATCATTTCCGTGTATCTTGTTTTTTTCCGTTGCTTCGTCATTGTGTTATCATCATCAAGATGATCAAAGCATAATCATGCCTCAGTGGAAACTTGTATCCCCTCCGCTGCAAGAGCTCGAGAGTAATCGGCTTGGGCCTTTTCTAATGCATCGATAGTTGGCTGCATGAGAGCCATTACAGCAGCTCGACCGCCGCCCACGTTGTCTGATCTCCATCTAATCTTCTTGCCCGTTCGCTCAAAGTGTTCACGAATCTCCTTCTTTCGAGTACGAATAATCTCTTCTCGCTCTTTGTCGGCCCCGTCCGCGACTGCGTTGATACGTGTAATGGAACGACCGAGAGACTCGGCAAGATACTGTAGTTCACCAGCACGGTCGGGGTCACCCGAGAGAAAAGCGTTCCAGAACTGGTGGAGGAACTCAATAGTGGTGGCGTGCGTAAGACTGCATTTACGGGAAAGTTCAGTGGGGAGGCCCATTGGTTCAGCAGTGTCAGTATCGTGCCCGTATTTCTGAGCACGTTGCTGGCGTATACCCTTCATAATGTCTTTATCAGCAGCCAAGAGGGCAGAGCGTGAGCCGACGTGTTGTCGTTTAGGGGCATCGTCGTCGCTGTCGCTCTGCTCGTCGAAGCCCATTGCGGACTGGATGTTGATTCCACCGGCACCGTCGCTCTCGAGCGTCTCGAGGTCTCCTAGTATATCAAACAGTACTTCGCCAGGAACTTGTGTTTCGAACACGGCGGCTTGTTTAGAGGGTGCAGAGTCGTGTTTCGAGAAGAACTTGTTTTGCTCCTTGACATTGAGCATAATACGATGTTCCTTGGCATCCCCCTTGAGATCACGCAGTGCTAGCTGAACGTAAGCGTCATATCCTCCCCCTGCGTCATCTTTGTTAACGTCCGATGGCGCGACGTTAGCCATGATCTTCTCGCTGAGGCTGTTGAGTGTCTTGACGATAGGTATATTTGCCCTAGGGCGCATCTCGACGTCCTTGGCATTTCCACTCCTGAAGCCTCCTTGGTTCTCCTCGTTGGCCTCAATATCGATGATATGCGGCACTTGTTGAGCCATGATCTTGCTCTGGAAAGCCACGGTATTTTCACTAGGGTCATATTTATCGAACAGGGGGTCAGTAGTATCATTGTCTGTGACTCGCTCGCCACGCAGCTTCTTGGAAAGCCTGCTGAGGAAGAAGCGGGACCAAAAGTCACCTTCAGATAGCTTTGGGACATTCTCGTTATAGATGCGCTTGACCAAAGGATGTTGTGCGAATATCATCTGTACCTGCTCGACACTAATGTTGAGCTTGAGCTCGCCATCAACGGTTTTGGGTTTGACGGTTGAGAGGACGTTGTAGGCACCTTTCTTCTGGTTGATCTCGATGGCATGAGCACGGAGAAGATTTGTCCTAGTTGACCAAAATTGCGAATTGAATGCAGCTCCTGATAATGAATCAGGCTTTGTTTGCATTGCCTCAACATAAGTTTGGTGCAAGCTGGTATCTTTTCTCATAAGCGACTGTTGCAACTCAATGTCATTCTTGAGCTGCGAATCGTCGAACCAACGCGAAGATGAGGATTGCTGTGCATTGACGGCGCTGGCAAAGGCCATGGACGCAGAACCACTTCCGGTGCCACCAGCGCTCGGATTAGGCGTTGACGAGCCACCACTGGCCCCAGCTGGTTTGGGAACAGCAGCATCGTTACTCCGAGATGAAGCGAGTAAACTGGATAAAAGGTCTTTGACGGATTTTGCCTCTTCTTTGGCCTCGCTGGTGTTGAAATGGAAGAGATAGGTTGCAGGCTCGGCGTTGTCAGTCTTTTCAAAGATCTTGAGCATCACCTTTGGTGAAGAGTCAGGAGTCTGCTGGAGATCTTCAATGGTGTCAGAAATGCGATACAGATAGATAGGTAGATGGAAAGATAGACAGACTCTACTCACTGGTGATGTTATTGACTGTGAGAGAGACAGTGGCAGGGCCTCCAGAATTGGGAGTCCAAATGACCTGCTGGTGATCACTTGTGAGAGTCAGAATACCCTCCTTCTTCTTGAAAAGGGTGCGGCCCACTGGAATAGCCATGATGGCGACTGAAAATAGTGGTGTCACGGGTTGATGGAAGGAATTAAATCTTGAGCTCCAAGGGATGTTCTATGGAGTTTAAACAAGGCTTCTATTGACGCCTTGAAGATGATAGGTGCTTTGAGGCAGGAGGACCTTGGTGCCTTGAGCGATCCGGACCCACATTTGGCCACTGATTTAGTACCTATCTATTGCAGGCCGAACAAGCCTTGGAACAAAGAGAAACATGACTGGAGGTGTACTTCCTTACAAAGTTGCTACAAAACTCGTCCGAGTACATCATCATATTTTATATGTACGATGAAACTGTACAATCAACCTCTCAAGACCAATCAGCCAGGTCGTACCGTACCTAGCAAGGGTTGGCGGTCTGGGGAGCCGCTGCTGAGGTTGAGGTTGCTGTTAAACAGAGCAAGGCAGGTACTAAAATATATGGATTGTTATGCCGACTTCAGCCTGTCACTGCGGGGCCTCTACTGACATCAACGCAATCAGGCGTGGGAAAAACTATGATAGCTTGCAAAAAGAAAAGGCGAAAAAAAAAAAGGGTAGTGAGACTAATGTGTGCGTATATTGCACCAGCATGGGACATATATTCTCGTGACTGACTGCTTGGTTGTGAAAGAACAACAGCATAGAAAGCTACTACCTTGGGCAATATATGAAATAACTGTGGCTGATAAATGGAATGAATGGACCAATTGCTTGGCTTCTTATGGCTTCAACTCGGCCAAAATGGCTCTCCAAAACCTGGAATGCATGACCTTGTGGCATCGGCTATTAGAATTGAACCACGTACATATGTAAAACTTGATCATGGTTACTCCGCAATCTTGTTTCTTTTCTCGTGCGCCGAGATGCCCGCAGACCGTGCGAGGTTGATCCTCCCTTCTAGTTCCAGTAATTCTCCTCAGCTCCGTACTAACTAACTACCTAGTGCCCAAGTCCACAGATGCACCAAATGGAACCTTCAAATTGACCACCTCTACTGGAAGCATCATATGCCAACATCTAGAACTTGAAATCGTGGGGAAATACACAAGCGACAGTCCGGATCAACGGGTGCCATGACGGTACAGCGTCTCCGGCCTCCACGGTCAGGCATCGTGGTGATCCTCGGTAAAGCTTTCAAGCCCCCGAAAAGACCCCCAAAGGCCCAAAAATATGAGAACATGCCCCAATGACAGCTGCCACAAAAGACAGTGTGTCATGTGGGCTTCCGGACAATGAATACCGGACACCCTTTCACCTTGGAATCCCCCTGTAAAAAGATATAAAAGTGGCTCAGCTACACCGTGTCTCGCACGGAGTTTTCTCGGTGACTGTAGCGTAACTCCTATTCAATTGGATAAGCGCTGGACTCCCTGGCGGCCAGAACCGGGTTTGCCGGGGTGTCATGGTATTCAGTACAGTATTTTTTACCTCTGGTGCACCTGCAGCAGGACATCAAAGTGCCAACAGCACCGAGTCGATTGACGTTAAGCTCCAGCCAGTCCCAGTCCAACCCAATTTCTTCCTCTTCTGTTTCTATTCCTCCTCCATATTCCCTCCCACCCAAACCATCTCCTCAGTCTTCACTGGGAACCCTCTGTATCGACTTACTCCGCCATTCCTTGTGTCGTGACCAAGCTCGTTAAGGGATGCTTCCCATTCGTGTCTCCTAGTTGTTCAACTTTCCTATACATAAGCTTATCCTGTTTCTCGACAACACACACACATGCCAATCATGTTGAGGAATTCATTCTGCAGAGCTAGCTCGCAGCTCCTCCGGGGTGCTCGATGCTCCGCTGCTTCTTCTACCGCCTCCATCTCGACCATCTCGGCCCGTACCTCGTCATGGAAACTCGCTGCCTCCCGTCGCCCTCTGGCCGTTGCTGCTCGTCGCAACTACGCGACCGGCGCAACCTCAGCGCCCCCCGACCCTAGTGATAACTTCCTCTCTGGGAGCACCGCGAGCTACATCGATGAGATGTACATGCAGTGGAGGCAAGATCCTACAAGCGTCCATGTCTCTTGGCAGATCTATTTCAAGAACATGGAGAGCGGCGAGATGCCCATCTCCCAGGCCTTCCAGCCTCCCCCTAACCTGGTCCCCGCCATGACTGGCGGTGTTCCTCGTCTATCTGGCAATTTGGCCATGGAGGATGGCGGCGATGTCACCAACCATCTCAAGGTTCAGCTTCTCGTCCGCGCCTATCAGTCCCGTGGTCACCATACCGCAAAGATCGACCCCCTCGGCATCCGAGGTACCAACGACGCAAAGGGTTTTGCCAATATCAAGCCCAAGGAATTGACTCTCGAGCACTACCAATTCACCGAGAAAGACCTGGACACCGAGTACACTCTCGGTCCCGGTATCCTACCTCGCTTCAAGCGCGATGGTCGCGAGAAGATGACCCTCCGCGAGATTGTCGATGCTTGCGAAAGGATCTACTGTGGCTCTTTTGGTGTTGAATTTATCCACATTCCCGACCGTGACAAGTGCGACTGGCTCCGTGAACGCCTCGAGGTTCCCAGCCCCTTCAAGTACTCGGTCGATGAGAAGCGTCGTGTTCTCGACCGTCTCATCTGGAGTTCTAGCTTCGAGTCTTTCCTGGCTACCAAGTACCCCAACGATAAGCGATTCGGTCTTGAGGGTTGCGAGACCCTTGTCCCTGGTATGAAGGCCCTTATCGACCGCAGTGTCGATTATGGCGTCAAGGATATCGTCATTGGCATGCCCCATCGTGGCCGCCTCAATGTCCTGTCCAACGTCGTCCGCAAGCCCAACGAATCAATTTTCAGCGAGTTTGCTGGTACCACTGGTGCTGAGGATGAGGGCTCTGGTGACGTCAAGTACCATCTTGGTATGAACTTCGAGCGTCCCACTCCCTCGGGCAAGCGTGTTCAGCTCTCTCTGGTCGCCAACCCCTCGCATCTCGAGGCTGAGGACCCCGTCGTCCTGGGCAAGACTCGCGCTATTCAGCACTACAACAACGACGAGAAGACCCACCGTACTGCCATGAGCGTTCTGCTTCACGGTGACGCTGCCTTTGCTGCCCAGGGTATTGTCTACGAGTGTCTCGGCTTCCACTCCCTCCCTGCTTTCTCTACTGGTGGTACCATCCACCTAGTCGTCAACAACCAGATTGGTTTCACCACCGACCCCCGTTTCGCCCGATCCACCGCCTACTGTACCGACATCGCCAAGGCCATCGACGCTCCTGTTTTCCACGTCAACGCTGACGATGTCGAGGCTGTCAACTTCGTCTGCCAGCTCGCTGCCGACTGGCGTGCCGAGTTCCAGCACGATGTTGTCATCGATCTCAACTGCTACCGAAAGTACGGCCACAACGAGACTGACCAGCCTTCTTTCACCCAACCTCTCATGTACAAGCGCATTACCGATAAGGATCCTCAGATCGACATTTATGTCAACAAGCTGATCGAGGAGGGCTCTTTTACCAAGGAGGATATCGACGAGCACAAGCAGTGGGTCTGGGGCATGCTCGAGGAGAGTTTCACCAAGTCCAAGGATTACACTCCTACCTCCAAGGAGTGGACCACATCTGCCTGGAACGGCTTCAAGTCCCCCAAGGAGCTTGCCACTGAGGTTCTGTCTACCAGCGAGACCAAGGTCAAGGACTCGACTCTGGAGCATGTTGGTAAGGTTATTGGAAGCGTTCCTGAGAGCTTCGATGTTCACCGCAACCTGAAGCGTATTCTCTCCAACCGAACCAAGTCTGTTGTTGAGGGCAAGAACATCGATATGCCTACCGCCGAGGCTCTGGCCTTTGGTACTCTTGTAACTGAGGGTTACCACGTCCGTGTCTCCGGTCAGGATGTCGAGCGTGGTACCTTCTCTCAGCGTCACGCTGTATTCCATGACCAGACCACTGAGGACACCTACACTCCTCTCCAGAACCTGAGCAAGGATCAGGGCAAGTTTGTCATCTCCAACTCCTCCTTGAGCGAGTTCGGTGCCCTTGGATTTGAATACGGCTACTCGCTTTCCTCTCCCCATGCCCTCGTCATGTGGGAGGCCCAGTTCGGTGACTTTGCCAACAACGCCCAATGTATCATTGACCAGTTCATCGCCTCTGGTGAGGTCAAGTGGATGCAGCGAACTGGTCTCGTCATGTCTCTGCCCCACGGCTACGATGGCCAAGGTCCTGAACACTCCTCTGGACGTCTTGAGCGATACCTCCAGCTCAGCAATGAAGATCCCCGAGAGTTCCCTACTGGTGAGAAGCTCGTCCGTCAACACCAGGATTGCAACATGCAGATTGCCTACATGACCTCCCCCGCCAACCTGTTCCACGCTCTCCGCCGACAGCTCCACCGCCAATACCGCAAGCGTAAGTTGATCCCGATCCCACGTTTTGTCTGGCTAATACTGACATTTTTTTCTTCAGCCCTCATCATTTTCTTCTCCAAGTCCCTGCTCCGTCACCCTCTGGCTCGCAGCAACATTGAGGAATTCACTGGCGAGAACGCCGGCTTCAAGTGGATCATCCCTGACCCCGAGCACGAGACTGGTGCCATCAAGTCTCCTGACCAGATTGACCGAGTCATTCTCTGCACTGGTCAGGTCTGGGCTGCTCTCCACAAGTACCGATCTGAGAACAAGATTGACAACGTTGCCTTTACTCGTATTGAGCAGCTGAACCCCTTCCCCTGGCAACAGCTGAAGGAGAACCTTGATATGTACCCCAACGCCAAGACCATCGTTTGGTGCCAGGAGGAGCCTCTCAACGCTGGCGCCTGGAGCTTCACCCAGCCCCGTATCGAGACTCTGCTCAATAACACTGAGCACCACACCCGCAAGCACGTCATGTACGCTGGCCGAAACCCCAGCGCCTCGGTTGCCACTGGTCTCAAGCAGGTTCACACCAAGGAGGAGCGCGAGTTCCTCGACATGGCCTTCACTGTGAAACAGGACAAGCTCAAGGGCGAGTAAATGGAGTCAAGATTAAAGGATCAAGGTTTATTGGGGGAATACAACATGGATGTTTTAGTAATTGCATGGCCACTAATCGTTTGGGAGGGAAGAGTTTTAAGAAGCCGTTGGATTTGAGAGACGGTTGAGCTCTCATGTAAACCACTTGTATCATACCCCCTCCTAGACGAAGGACATTTTATGCCCTATTGGCATAGGCTTGGGAACGACATAGCATGATTTATTGTTTCAGTGTGGCTACACACTATTCATTTGTTTTACATGATCTGGCGATGTATAGACGAGGCTTGTGCCTGATCTCTTGACTTGAGGACCCGGAACCTGAAGTGAATCCGGCCAAGTGAGTCTGGTTGTTGTATTATGCCAGCCACATGCAATGCTACCTTGGTGCGTCAACCTCGACCTGCCACGGCCGCACAATCCCGTCATCGCCTGTCGTGATGAGCATCTCCTCCTCCCCACGCCGCTCCGAGCCGGCATCGTACCTCCGACACCAAGTAACATGATTAACCTCGTAGGGGCCGTGAGCTCCAGGCTGGGTAGTAAGAAGTTTCCATCCAGCCTGCTTGCTCTCCTCGGTGTTACCCATCTGCTGATCCTGACCGTCCGCCGTTTGCTCCGAGTCCTCGGCGTACAGCGCCACGACTCCATCGCTGCCGGTGCTCGCAACAAGTCCTGTCTGCGCACTCCACGTCACAGCATAGATATCTCGGGTATGCGTCTTGGGCAGAATGGCTGTGCATGTCCATTCCTCTCGCAAAGATCTTCGCATCGTATTGGGGATACCGCCCAGAGCATTTCGTGACCCTCCCGTCGCCTCCTCTGCCTCATCCTCTTGCTTCAGCGTCCAAACGCGGATTGTGTTATCCGCCGAGAAGGTCAGCAGCCGCGGGAAAAGATCTCCCTCGCGCGGCTTCGGTTCCCATTGTAGACCCCAGACTGTTCCCTCGTGGCCCTCGAGAACTGCGACGCAAACCCAGTCCGCGTCGCCATCCTCGCGCCAGATGCGGACTGTGTTATCGTAGCTTGCGCTGGCGAGGACGTCGGAGGAGTAGCTACGACGGGCGTTGCGTCCGGGTACATCGGGGCACCAGGCGACTGCCTTGACATCGCCCTCGTGTTCGTTGAGAACGGCGATAGTTTCCCATTCATCATCGGCTTCTGAGGCGCCAATATCTTCCCAGATCCAGACCGATTTATCACGCGAGCACGTCGCAAGGTAAGAACCAGAGGGGCTGAAAGCGCATGACTTGATCTCCGAGTCGTGGCCCTCTAGCACAAGCGTGAATTCCCATTCCCTACTCGCAGCATCGCCGCCGCCGTCGTCGTCGTCGTCGCTATCGTAATTATTCCTCCTGCGCACAATTTTCGCCGTAACCTCGACTTCTAGCCCAGCATCACCTTGCTCCTCACCTTCCCAGCGCCAGATTCCAGCCGTGGAGTCAAAGCTGCCCGTGACAAGACACAGGCGGCCGGCGGGCAGATGGGGCTTCCATGCGACGGAGCGGACAGAGCGTGTATGGCCGCCGGTGAGGACGCTGTGGGCAGAGGCGGTCGAAAGAGAGAAGACGGTGACGGCCTTTGAGTGAGCGGTTGCGATGAGAGGGAGGGTCGGGTGCGGAATCGAGGCCCAGGCGCGTTCGTGAAGGTCGGGCTTGAAGGGAGTGAGGGCTGTGATGCGGGCCGAAGTCGGCGGCATGATGGACTGAGCCTCGAGGGCGGTGGGATGAGAGTTGGGCGGTTTATAGTGATTCTATGAGAAATATCCCGCACGAAGGGTTTGGATTGGCCTTGTTGGGGATGTTTCAGACTCGAGGTGATGCGATGGTAGTCCAAGTTGATCTTTTCCCCTCCTTCAGTCAAAGTTCGCAATTGGGGGGGTTTGATAAGATAGCGCGAACCCCTCCATGGCTCAGTGACGTACAGTGTCATGACACTAACAGATAACCTTGATATAGGCCAAGGTAAGCATAAACAGGTCAATCTTGATAGGCTTCTATATATCAACTTGCGGCATACGGCATTTTCTAGCTGTTTAATTTGTGCAATTTATGCTGAGCTTCCTCTCAACTCTGTTACCTTTTTCTTGACCTCCTTGACATCCCCTCCAGGCTTGATCTTTTGCTCCCTGGCTCTCTCGAGTCCACCCTTCTTGAAGCCTCCCGGCAACAAAAGCCATACCAAAGAGATAAACCCGAGAAGTCCTGTGATGATGGGCTGTAGACATTGAACTCCAGTTCGTTGAGCTATGACAGGCGACAAAGTGGGGGACAGGCCAGTACAGCACCTCCAGCCCGATGGAGAGCGCAAGATATGTCGTGATGGCCGTCTTCTCACCAATGCGCTCTATGATGAGGCCCAGAATAATCCGACCAAGAGTCAACCCCGGCCAAAAGAGCGTAACTGTCAAGCCTGCAAGGAAGGGCTTTGCGTGCCGAACCCGGAGCATGAAAGTAACGATCCAGCCTCCCAAGCTGACTTCGGCTGCTACATAACCCAGAATGAAAACAGCGACTATCCAAGTGACGGGCTCTTTGACGTCCATAGGTGTTGTGCTGTTATATGATCTCTGCCGCCCTGAAACCGAACCCGTCGTCGGTGCTCTGCGCCAGTTGCGCTCCAGAAGGCAAAAAGACCTATCACGATGTAAAAGAAGCCGTACCAAGCCAAGTGTCCAATAGCACCTCTATTAGAAAACGGGGTGGCGGGACGACAATCCGAAATACACTCCACCAACGGTACCTCGTGATTTACCTGCCTTTTGACAGGCCTTGTATGATCCAAGCAAGCTCTTGCCTGGCTGAGAAATACGACCTATAGGGTGACTTTACGTGCGTGAGAGGCTCGTGCAAATAGCACAAGATGATTACATAGAAGTGGTAGCATGAACTTTGATTATAATACAAAGTTGAATGCCTACATAGTATCTATCAGGTACCTCAGTTAGATTGAGGTAATCATGAAACGTTGGCAAACACATAAAAAACGGGCCAGAAGCTTAACTCTCTATGGAAGCTACTGATTGGCTCTTAGTTCCGGGGTTCATTCCTTTCCCCAGATTATCGCCAAGATTTACTTTGCAATGCGACATCTCTACTATCTAAATAAGAAACGTTCGCAAGACAATATCGATGGTTCTTTCTCCTGTGTCCTCAGTTCGAAAGATGAGGCTGTGCGACTCGTCATGCTCTAGCTCAGCCACACGCGGGGTCTCTTCAAGCTGCAGCTAACCCGACGTCATCAGCGTTGCCCGAGAGCGGCTAACATAGTTGCTCTCAAAAATCTCCTAGTCCCATTCTTGTGGCTTGAAAGTGTTTGTCGTCATCACAGTCAAATCTCACCTCGAACTACTTGAACAACGACCTATCTACCGCCTATACATTCTCGGCTAAGAACTACATACATACATACAACTATCGCCAAGTCCTTGATTATTCTGTCGCGCCACTAGACTGCATCTGCATGCAGCCCTTCTTTGCTCTTTGTAGGGTTGACATATACATACAACCCGCTCTGTCTTGATCTCTTTATCTGACCACATTAATCCCCCCCTCTCCATCTTTACAAATCTCGACAGCCATACATCTACTGTGCGCATATATAATCATTTCAACATGTCAAAAGACTACTACGAGTACGAAGAGTACTCCCGTCGCCGCCGCGACTTCTCCCCCGACAACTATTCAGGCGGCGCTCCAAACCCTCAGCAGCAAGGCCCTCCTCCCCGAGGACCCCCCCCATACGCCCCGACATCCCATATCGCTCAGCAGGACGTCCCCCCGCCTC